>CM076583.1:917784331-918087873 GCA_034641835.2 Pinus albicaulis | reverse complement strand
TAATTGTCGACAACAAGAGAAATGAGGTAGCCTCTCCTCTTTTTATCTTGGGTGAGCCTCCCTCTCTCCTTGGCCCCACCATGCTTACGTTGCCTCTCTTTGGCCCACGCTGCCAACTCAACTGCGCTGGCTGGGCCCACACTGTCTAAGTGTGTCACCCCTCTACGTTGTCACTTGGCCCCCCTTGGCCCACCTTGACCACAACGTTATATCTCCTAAGTGACTTTAGGGAGAGTGTTTTATCCTAAGTGAGTCATATTCTCCTTTTCACCCACTTTATTTATATTTTAACTTTATAAAGGCAAAATTAGTAAAAATTAATATTTCCAATTAGCTGCTGCTAATTGGGAATATTACCCACTACACTGCGTGAGCCCAGCTTCTCTGCGCTGCTGAAGTCCCTTCAGCCTCTCTGCGTTGTTGCTGCCTTCTGCATCACGTTGCTCACTCTTCAGCTCTTAAGCTCCCTCTTGCTCTTCAATGTGGTCATCTACAACCATCTCCCAACTCATCCTGCTACCGTCTTAAGGATCCCATAGCTCCTATGTTATCCAAGGGTAGGGTTGACTCAAGGATCCTGCCATCCGCCTATGGATACTCTATATATCCATGTCACCCCACCTCTTCTCTCGAGGTGCATGAGCACTCATGGCTGCATCATCATCAGAGCCTTCTTCGGCCTTCGAATCAGAAGCTCCTTTGTCCTTCTTCTTAGGACAACTACTGGCGAAATGACCAAGATCACCATATTTAAAGCATCGGACCTTGGAGAGGTCCTTCTTCTTCTTCTTCCCTTTCTTCTTTTCCATTGATACAAGGGTTGCATCCTCCTCCTCTTCTTTCTTTACATTGGTTGATCTGCTTCCTCCACTAAAAGACTTCTTGGTGATCCTCCTGATTTCCTATTGGTGGAGAATAGCCCACATATCTGCCCAAGATGGTAACATTGCTCTTCCCAGAATTCTCTGGACAAACGTTTCCCATTCTTCAGAGACAGCATTCAGGGTTGTCCTGACTAGGAGCCCTTCGTCTGGAGCAGCACCCATGCCAATCAGCTGGTCACGTATAGCTTGGAGTCTGAAGAGAAATGGATCTATCTCTTTGCCATTCATCATTTGGAACATCCGCATTTGATTATCAAGAAGCATCCTTCTTTGCACCGAGCCTCCTTGGTACATCACCTACAAAGCCTTCCACATGGCATTTGATGTATTCTTACCAGCAATATGTAGAATCACGTGGTCCTTGACTCCATCTATGATCAACTGCTTTGTTTGTGCTTGATTTTCTTCATACTTCTTAAATCGATCTGCATCAGTTGGTACAGCAAGTGTCTGCTCTACATGATCTTTGAGACCATACTCATCTAGAACTGAGAGGATTCTGGCCTTCCAGATGACATAGTTGGACATGCCATCCAATCTATCTTGATCCCTCAGTCCATATCGAGCCAACTTTGCTCAGATCTGAATAAACTGACTTCCTTCCTAGAAGTCTTCCACCAAATTTCAAACGGACAGTATTCTCCGATCCTCCTGATCGAATCTTAGATCTGTTTGGCTCAGATCTGCTGAATAATTGTCTTCCTCCCGCCTTTGTTGCCTTAGCTAGGCACAATTTTGACAGGACAGCATCCTCCTGGCTGGCCCAGCGCTGCTCAGAAGTTGACTGCGTAACCCCAGACTGGGTGACACAATCCTTATGCTGCCTTGGGAAGGGTCTGTGCAAGCCTAGAGGCCTTCTGCAGCTTCAGCACTGTCTTCTGGATCTGCTTTCCCTTGATGTCAAGATGCCCTTTCCAGATCTGCTGCTTCTTCTACCACCCTACAGAAATAATATTTCTTCAGCCAATTTGCTAGAGATTCAGCGTGATCTGCTATTACTCTGATACCATATGAAAATTCCACTGCAGTGTATTGGTTTATTTCCTTCTAATTGATTTAATTTATACAAGTTATTTCCAAAAATTAGATTTAGAAAATACTGAAAATAAACACAACTACAGCCTACACATGCAGATCATGTACTGAATAATTCACTCATGCAACAAAGAGACACATGGATTTTTGGAAATAAGTCCTCGGAAAAACCCAAAGCGGGAAAACTGGTTCAGTAGATATGAGGGTTTTATTATTAAGTAGTTCTGAGTATAGCAAATCTGGGTTCCAACCTTGGAAAACCCGACAAAGAATAAAAGATATAAAATCTGTAGCTAACCTGAAGATCTAGTGCCAAATATCTGACTGATCCACACCCTCAAACGGGATTTACAGGACTTAGCCCGAATCTGACCCTAAAAACCCTTAGCGCTTCTTCTGAAGACCCATCATTACCCTAGAAGGACTGTGTCAGCCTCTGCGTGGCTCTAGGAGGGCCTGCGTCACCCTAGGAGGGTCTATGTTGCCCCTACGCTGCCTCTACTTGGCCAGCATCAGCCCAGCGTGGCCTTAGCTGCATCTGCGTTGTCCCTGTTGCTCTGCGTGGCTCTGAAGCCTCTCTGCACTGTCCTTGTGGCTGCTCCTCTTGCCTCTTGCTGTCTCTTGGCCCCGAAATCAGAACATTCCCTTGGCCAATGCTACCCCTCACTGTAGGAAATTCCACTGGAAATTCTTAGAAAACCCACCCTAGAATTCCAGATCTATTCCTCAGTTCTACGGAAATTGTGTATCTTCAACTGACCCTCAAGCCTTTCTCTTATACTTTTTCGTTGAACCCTTCAACGTCCGAGATTAAATCATCCATCAACGGCTGAGATTAAAAAAATGCTTGATCCATGTGACTTAAGACAATTTCAGCATATGTTAATTAATTCACTTTAATTATTTTATTTTCCTATATTATTCGATGTATTAGGTGATGTGGTCTGTGGAGGTTTTGCAGCTCCATTGAACTATGCAGATTATTGTGTAATAATTACAGATAATGGATTCGATGCATTATTTGCAGCTAATCGTATCACTGCCTCTATAAGGGAAAAAGCTCGTACACATCCACTCCGATTAGCAGGCTTGGTGGGAAATCGTACATCTAGAAGATATCTTATAAATAAATATGTAGAAGCCTGTCCAATGCCCGTAATAGAGGTATTACCTTTTTTCACAATGAAAAAGTTCGTAACTATTCAATTTATGATCAGCTACCTGTTACATAAGACTGTAGTATAAACTACTGTTCTGTCCAAAAAGCAATTACAATCAGCCAGATTGTCATAAATGACTGTAGGCAGTCACAGTCCCAAAACATGACATATACAGAAAAGACACAAATGTCCACCTAGTAAGTTCGGTGCATAACTTACTAAATAGAGGTATTACCTATTATTGAGGTATTAGTGGTTATTTTCTACAAAATGCACTTGGAGTTATGATTTTTGCAGAACCACCTTAGGAAATCCATTAAAAATAATTAATTATTTGAATAACTTGAACACAACTTGAAATTTCTCAAATCCATTTATGGGTCTTGTAGATCAAGTGTACTCTAGTCCCTCCACAAAATTTGGGAGCTAAAGCACAACTGATGCTACCCCAAATACACAAAATCTCAACACTCCCTCTTAGCATCAGAAGTGTGCTCTAGCAATACATCACACCATGCATTACAAGATCTTGAGTACTTGGTTTGTGTTGTTGATGCATGGCTTGCTGCCCTCCATATATTGCACTGCTGCTCTCTGTATTGCTCCCCATGCCACTGCCACTAACACTGTTACATCTGTACTACAGCTCCCTCTCAATTTGTTGCATCATGCTGCCCATAGCACTGCCACTACTAACTGCTGCACTGCAACTCTGTTCTGTGAAGTAAGCAATTGAAAGACTCTGCCCAACTGTTTGACATACAAGTCAAGTGGCCCTCCACCATTGAAGCTCCCTGGATACTGAAAAACGCTATCTCACTGGAGACATTGTCATGCTGCAACTCTGCACTGCGTGAGCCTAGCTTCTCTACGTTGCTGAAGTCCCATCAGCCTCTCTGCGTTGCTGCCTCCACACTGCTGTTGCCTTCTGCATCACGCTGCTCACTCTTTAGCTCTTCAACTCCCTTCTTGCTCTTCAATGTGGTCATCTGCAACCATCTCCCGACTCATCCCGCTACCGTCTTAAGGCTCCCGTAGCTCGTATATGATCCAAGAGTAGGGTTGACTCAAGGATCCCGCCATTCTCTGTAGATGCTCTACAGATCCATGTCACCCCACCTCATCTCTCGAGGCACATGAGCACTCATGATTGCATCATCACCAAAGCCATCTTCCTTTGCTGTTGCAGCCTTGGAATCAGAAGATCCTTTGTCCTTCGTCTTAGGACAACTACTAGCAAAATGACCAAGATCACCACAGTTAAAGCACCAAACCTTGGAGAGGTCCTTCTTCTTCCCTTACTTCTTTTCCCTTGATGCAAGGGTTGCATCCTCCTCTTCTTTCCTCACTCTGGTTGATCCGCTTCCTCCACTATTGGACTGCTTCTTGGTGATCCTCCTGATCTCCTCCTGGCGGAGAATAGCCCACATATCTGCCCATGATGGTAACGCTGCCCTTCCCAGTATGCTCTGGACAAACGTTTCCCATTCCTCGAGACAGCATTCAAGGTCGTCCTTGTTGAAAAGTGTAACTAGGTCGGTCTTCATGTTGACTCTGTAATTATGTATATATGTAAAGAAGAAGTCAAAGATAATAAAATATATTTGGTGTACTTGCTTCATGGGTTTCATGAGCATGATTTTTATGTCGATAGACTTCTTCTTGATGTCTACTAGGTTCAGGTCTTTTAGGCATAGAATATAATTATGTGTCATGTATATATATGAAGGAATATGTCTTCAGTATATGCTCCAGATCTTGTAAAAGCCTTGTATTACATCCAAGAAGTTTATGGAAGAAAGTGTCCTCAAACCGACCTCTCTCAAATGATGGAAGAAGAAGTTGTTGTAGTCGGCCTACAAGACTACATATAGGTCAACCTAAAAGCTGAGTCATCACATATATATATTCCTATGTGCATGCGGATAATAGAAATCAATTAAATGTGGATTACTCTAATAATTGCGGATAAAACTAAACTAGAATTACAGGAAGAGTCTGCGAATATATATTACAAGAAGCATTTGCGGAACCTACAGCAATGATCGTTTGCAGACACCACAGCAGAGACAGCGAGAATATATACTAAGATAGTGCAAATACCACAGCAGTGATCATGCGGATACACAGCAGAAATAGGGCGGAATCTACAACAGACTTCAGTGCGAACATATACTAAGTTACAGTGCAAATAAAAGGAAAGACTTCAATACGAATAAACTAAAAGATAGTGATCATAAGAAGAAGCGGGAGCAATAGTGGAGAAGGTAAATCCTTGATTTACCTTCTCACAGTTCAAGCAATTCAAATATAAGTATACACAATGTGAAGATCGAAGATCTGAAAAGCAAATCTAGATATAGGGTCTAAGTCTGGGTCATGGTACTTGTCATTAGAAGATCGATAAGAAGAATTCTTTGTGGGTTTTCCTCTCCAAGAGGGAGAGGTTTTACTAATAACCTATAGCCTTTCAAATTCTCAACAGTCCTCACTAGGAGCCCTTCATCTAGATTAGCACCCATGCCAATCAACTGGTCACGGATAGCTTGAAGTCTGAAGAGGAATGGATCAATTTCTTCACCCTTCATCATTTGGAACATCTGCATTTGATTTTCAAGAAGCATTCTTCTTTGCACAGAACCTCCTTGGTACATCACTTCCAAAGCTGACCACATGTCATGTGTTGTATTCTTACCAGTCACATGAGGAATCATGTGATCCTTGACTCCGTCTATGATCAACCTCTTCGTACGTGCTTGATTTTCTTCACACTTCTTGAGTGGATCTGCGTCAGTTGGTACAGCAAGTGTCTTCTCTGCATGATCTTTGAGACCATACTCATCCAGAACTGCGAAGATTTTGGTCTTCTAGATAACATAGTTGGACATGCCATCCAATCTATCTTGATCCCTCAATCCATATTGAGCCATCTTTGCTCAGATCTGAAACAGTACTTCTCCCTATGGATCTGGGTTTCTTGGTGACTAGAAACCCTCTAGTAACTGCTTCTTTCTGCAAATTGACTTTCCTCTTGGAAATCTTCCACCAAAACTCAAACGGACAGTATTCTTCGATCCTCCTAATCGAATCTCAGATCTGTTTGGCCCAGATCTGATGGATTACTGTCTTCCTCCCGCCTTTATTGCCTTAGCTAGGCACAATTCTGCGCCTACAAAATCTCTACCCCACCAACACTGCTTAACATCTAAAACACTGCTTCCGGATCTTGGCAAAAATACTTCTGAAACAAGAGAGGTGATTGGATAACATCCTCCTAGTTGGCCCAACACAGTCCCAGCACTGCTTAGAAGTGGACTGCGTAACCCCAGACTAGGTGACGCAGTCCTTACACTACCCTGGGAAGGGTCTGCGTAAGCCTAGAAGCCTTCTATAGCTTCAACGCTATCTCTTGGATCTGCTTTCCCTTGCTATCAAGATGCCCTTTCCGGATCTGCTGCTTCTTCTGCCACCCTGTAGAAAAAATATTTCTTCAGCCGATTTGCTGGAGATTCAACTTGATCTGCTATCGCTTTGATACCATGTGTAAATTCTACTACAGTATATTGGTTTATTTCCTCCTACTTTATTTAATTTATACAAGTTATTTTCAGAAATTAGATTCAGAAAATACCGAAAATAAACACAACTACAGCCTACACATGCAGCTCATTTACTAAATAATTCACTCATGCAACAAAGTGACACATGGATTTTTGGACATAAGTCCCCGGAAAAACCCAAAGCGAGAAAACTGGTTCAGCAGATATGAGGGTTTTATTATTAAGTAGTTCTGAGTACAACAAATCTGGGTTCCAACCTTGGAAAACCTAACAGAGAATAAAAGATATAAAATCTATAGCTAACCTGAAGATCTAGTACCAAATATCTGACTGATCCACAACCTCAAACGTGATTTACAGGACTCAGCCCGGATCTGACCCTAGAAACCCTCAGCGTTGCTTCTGAAGCCCTAGCATTGCCCTGGAGGGACTGCGTGGCTCTAGGAGGGCCTGCGTCACCCTAGGAGAGTCTACGCTACCCTTGCGTTGCCTCTACTTGGCCAGCGTCAGCCCAGTATGGCCATAGCTGCCTATGCGATGTCTCTGCATTGTCCCTGCTGCTCTGCGTGGCTCTGAAGCCTCTCTGCGTTGTCCTTGTGGCTGCTCCTCTTGCCTCTTGCTATCTCTTGGCCCCAGAATCAGAACATTCCCTTGGCCAATACTACCCCTCATTACAGGAGATTCCACTAAAAATTCTTAGCAGACCCGCCCTAAATTCCAGATCTATTCCTCAGTTCTATAGAAATTGTGTGTCTTCAACTGACCCTCAAGCCTTTCTCTTATACTTTTTCGTTGAACCCTTCAACGGCCGAGATTAAATCATCCATCAACAGCTGAGATTAAAAGACTTCTTGATCCATGTGACTTAAGACAATTTCAGCACATGTGTTAATTAATTCACTTTAATTATTTTATTTTCCTAAGTTAGACTTAGGAAATCCTTTAAAAATAATTAATTATTTGAATAACTTCAACACAACTTGAAATTTCTCAAATCCATTTCTGGGTCTTGTAGATCAGGTGTATTCTAGTCCCTCCACAAAATTTGGGAGCTGTAGCACAACTAATGTACCCCAAATACACAAAATCTCAAGTACAGTGGGGAGCAATAAGGCTACATCTCATCAGGACTGATGAGCAGCTCGCAGACTTTCTCACGAAGCCCTTAAGGAAGGTCAAATTCTTAGCCTTCCGTGAGAGACTTGGAGTCGTGGAAAGACACTCCCTTGAGGGTCACGCATGAGTTGGACACTGAGCTCTGGGAGCTCCTGGGGGCTTGGGGTACTTCTTGGAGCTATGAGCGACCATAGGGTGAGTGATTCACCTTCCCCTAGTGGTGCACTATGTACAAAGTGAGTGGTTCACCTTCCCCTATGATACCCCATGATGGTTGGCATGTGTGTAGGGTGAGTGGTCACCTTCCCCTACGATTGCGGACACATGTATGTAGGGTGAGTGGTTCACCTTCTCCTATGGCATATGAGCGGGATGAGTGGTTCACTTTCTCCTATGGCATATGAGCAGGATGAGTGGTTCACCTTCTCCTGCTAATGCCCCAACATACATCCTGCCCATGTAGTCTGGGACTCATGGGAAGTACCTCTCATTTGGCCAATGAGTTGGGAAACGAGGATAGCAACCATAGCACTACCGATGGACGCATCGTGTACTGTCGTACTTCCTATGTCTAGGATGCATGGTGTTCAACAACTTGATCTAAAATCAATTGAGGTTCTACCTCTGGAGTGACTTTTGTCAGTGGAGAGTGGCATGGTCTTGTGACTCACTCTCGATCAATTCTTCTTCAATATTACTTCATGGTTCAGCAGAAATGACAAAGATGGTACATGATGATCAGTGACAGCAGTTGGATTGGTAGGTGGAACTCTCCCTAGTTGAGAGGGAGTGTTAAATTTGGAAACTAGGGCCTAATTCCACCTTGGGACAGCTCATTTGATGAAGATGATGATTGCATTGGATTCCTCTTTTCGAGAGGTCCAAGATTGATCTAAAGATCATCTCATTCGGACAAGAAGAAGTGTAATTTTGAATTTTTTCTCTCACATGTGCAAATTGTTCAGGTCGGCCTCAGCTTAATGTAGGCTAAAGAAGCCTAATAGACGTGTCTCTTCACCCACAACGAATTGTATAAATAGGAGTGACCTCTCACCTCATTTGGACATCATTCACTCACACATTCTTCTCTGTCTCTTCATCTAATTGGTTCGTACAGCTTGGGTATCCTCTCTCTTTCTCTCACACATATGGCAGAAGGACGAAATTTCAAAGCTGAATTGCAGGCTGAAAATCTCAGAGTTCAGGGAAAGTTTGACCAGCATTGACCGAGGTTGTTTTGACTAAGTTTGACTGCAGTTTTGAGGGCAGAATTCCGATTTATCTAGGCCGCATTGACTGACACAAAAAATGAGGATTTTTGGGAAAGTTGACCTGCGTTGACTTCAGGGTTAACTGCAGTTTGACCGCAGAAAATTACAGCAGGTTTTCTCTCTCCTTTGACCCAGTTTGACCGAACTGTTTTGGGCTTCATTTGACCTCCTGATCAGGCCGAGTTTGACCAAGGAAGACTGAGCTTCTTTGAGGAAAGATTGTTGTTGTTTTGACCAGCATTGACTTTCTGGACTGCAGTTGACTGCATAATTTTACAAGGCTGGTTTGACTGTATATTGAACTAGTGAATTTGATTTTTGTACTCTCTCTCTCTGCTGAACTATTGAATAATAAGCAGAAGAATTGATCAAAGGGTTTTCCCGACATTGGGGTTTTTCCCTAGCATCCGCCAAATCCTATGTTCTCTTGTCTTGGCTTGTCTTCTGCATTTTGTTTTATGTTCGATCTGTATTTACTGTCAATGTGATTAAGTTAATGTGATTGCTACTGGAAATAATTGGATATTTCTAGAATCTAAGTTTCTGTGATCCATCATATAAATTAGCAGAATTCTTTTGGTAATAATCACATGAAATAGAACGTGGTAGACGCGTTTCGAACCAACTAGTGTGGTTCATCATCAGGACTATCTGAGAGATCAGATCCAGTCATTAAGTATAAATAGATGTAGAAATAGCTCAACTAGCCGTTAGGATAACAGCTAGTTTGACTTTGAAAAAATAATTAATCCATTATTTATTAATTTAATTAATTTTTATTTAATTATTTATTTATTTATTATTATTATTATTATTTTCATTATTATTTTATTTAATTATAAAATAATTAATATATTTATCAAATTAATTAATCAATTAAATTAATGTAATGGTAAGTTATTTAACCAAAAGTGGTTATATATATGTATATCTCTCTTATTAAATTAATTGATTTAATTATTTAATAATAAATTATTATTATTAATTAATAAATATCAATAACTTGTATACGTATATTTAACTAATAATAAGAGTCAAGGTTCAAGAACATTATAATCAACGACATATCAAAGAATCAAACCTGAGTCAAAAAATATAAAAATAATAATAAAAATAAATAAATAATAAAAATAAAAATAAAAATAAAAAAAATAAATAAATAAATTAAACTACGTTGCACGGGTTCCCGCACCCGGGGGTGGGGTTCTCGAACCCGCATCGGGTTCCCGCACCCAAGTACCTGATTCGGGTACAGGTTCTTCTCAGAAGAACCCAAACGCATCAGGTTCTTTTGTGAAGAACCGGGTTCTTCGAAAATGAAAATCGGGTTCTTTGGGTTCTTTTGGTTAGAAGAACCCATGGTTTGGGTACTTAGAACCCGATTTTCGGGTTCTTCGGTTTCTTCATAAATAATTTTCTCAAATATATATTTTTTTTAAATGATTAAAATTTAAAAAATTTAATTAAATTTTAATAAATATTAAAATTAAATTAAAAATAATTTAATAAATTAAAAATCTTAACTATTTTTTAAAACATAATACAATTAAATTTTAAAACTTTAAAAATAAAAAATCAAACCTAACATACCTATCCCTATTCGAATGTCATGACTCATAACTTACCCAACGAAACATCCGCACAGCCATTGTAGCACACAGCCATTGCAGCGAATTCAAGTTTCAGCCGGCAGTGGTAGACATCCGCACAGGCTCAGTTTTCGGGCAGGCAACGTTCAAACTTCAGGCGTCGGCAGCGTTGAAGCTTTCGGGCAGCAACGTTCAGGAAATGCTTACACGATTGAGAACATGGGAAATACAGACTTCTGGCAGCAAAATACGATGTACTTATGCGGCATTATCCTATCGTGCACACCAGTCATATAATAGCAATAATATGCTTGTTTTATAACTGAAATAGAACGCCACAGTAGCACACATTCACTCTTACACGAGGACCAACTCCAGGAATGTTTTTCCATGTTTCAACACCAGTTTTCCTTCATTGATCAAACGAATGCACCCTTTAATGTTATATGGCATTTGAAGAATGTACAAGAATCAAACCAAATTCTCCTATATCTTCCCATACAATAGCCCATTTGTATCTATTACACTCTGAAACACTGGCTAATCAACAGCAATACTAATACAGTGGCCTCCTGAACCCAAAACATGAATGTCACATTATTCGAAGCCTCTTCGTGCCACCACAAATCTATATTTACAGTATATATTGAAGTCTCATATTATTCGAGTCACTAGATTGCAGTTGAAAAGCAGCTGATTGGAGCTTACAAGGAAAACAGCCCTGATGGGCGCATCACATCTTGAAAAGGTTTATCCAAGAGACGTACTCCATCAGTCTGAAACGCATTTAAAACCATGACAGATGCAGAGCCATACAACAAACAGTATTGTGCAAACCACAAAATCCAAAAGGAGAACAACCCTGACATTGCACCACCACATTCTCTGTGCAATCTGCTGACCTTTAGTTCTCATACTGGCAATCCTCTGCAAAGAAAGGGCTGCAACACCTCCAGTATTTCCATCTCTAAGTTCTCAATAAATTTCTAAGTTTATATGAAAGTTTCAATGTTGTTTTTCGTCAAACAGTTTGTTATTTTCTGGCTGTAGGTACACGCTTCTCCAATATATTTCCAATAAATTTTCCACAAAACTAGAGGGAAGAATTCAAACATTCATAAATACCCAACAAGAAATGTGTGACTGTTTTACTGTATAACATTTGCTCATCGCAGAATTTTTTATTTTTCATCTCTGTTTCAAGTTTTCAACATATTATCACAACTCCAGTCAAGGTTTAAAAATTAACACAGTTAGAGATGAAAGTGTTGAGTGCTCTCATAATCCCTTCAAATTCTGTTTTGATTATTAGCAGGCTTTTGTTAAAAAAAAATTTGGGCCTGTAGGCTGTATTTAACAATTTATAAATTATTATTTAACAATGTGAATGTTGAAAGTTGAAACTTGAATGTTGAATGATGTGCATGTTTAAATATTTAAAGTTTAAAGTTTATAAATTATTAGTAATTATAATATATATATATATATACCCAGACGAACCCACGCACCCTGTTTCAAAATGTGTCGTCCCCGTCCCCATCCCTGTCCCCGCACCCACGTTTCCTAGCAATATAGAAATTAAATAAATAAATAATAAGCATAATAATAAAATAATAATAATAATATATTTAAAAATAAATAAAAATAATAATAATAATAATAATAAATAAACAAATAAATAAATAGAAATAAAAATAACACTAATTAAATAAATAGAAAAAAAAAAATGAAATCCATAAAAATACTGAAAAAAATCAAGAATATAAGGCAGGAATCCAGCACCTGCTGATATTCCAACCGTCATCTCTATTGAGATTAACGGGTCTTTTTTCTATTTCAATGGCCTCTCTCAACTTACGATGATGGAAATGGTCGATCCTAGCAATGACCTTAGCATCTTCTATGCAAACATGATGGTTAGTCTTTTCTGCATGTTTAGCTAAGGCAGACGAGCGAGATCTTCTATGTTTGATATCAGCAGCATGCTCACAGTTCCTTTGATTAATGGACCGACTAGTCTCACCAATGTAAGGAGTCCCACGGGAACAAGGAATGATGTAAACACCTTTTCCATCTCTAGGGTCAATCAGATCTTTAACTGATTTTACAGAACTGCGAATAGTATTAAGGGGCTTGAAATAAGAAGACACCTTATGCTTTTTAAAGATCTTAGCAATCTTATCAGTGGTACCTTGAATGAATGGAAGGTTGAGACCATTCAAGGTACCATTGATAAGATTGCTAAGATCCTTAAAAAGCATAAGGTGTCTTCTTATTTCAAGCCCCTTAATACTATTCGCAGTTCTCTAAAATCGGTTAAAGATCTGATTGACCCCAGAGATGGAAAAGGTGTTTACATCATTCCTTGTTCGTGTGGGACTCCTTACATTGGTGAGACTAGTCGGTCCATTAATCAAAGGATCTGTGAGCATGCTGCCGATATCAAACATAGAAGATCTCGCTCGTCTGCCTCAGCTGAACATGTAGAAAAGACTAACCATCATGTTTGCATAGAAGATGCTAAGGTCATTGCTAGAATCGACCATTTCCATCATCGTAAGTTGAGAGAGGCCATTGAAATAGAAAAAAGACCCGTTAATCTCAATAGAGATGACGGTTGGAATATCAACAGGTGCTGGATTCTTGCCTTATATTCTTGATTTTTTCAGTATTTTTATGGATTTCATTTTTTTTTTCTATTTATTTAATTAGTGTTATTTTTATTTTATTTTTATTTCTATTTATTTATTTATTTATTTATTTATTATTATTATTATTATTTTAAATATATTATTAATATTATTTTATTATTATGCTTATTATTTATTTATTTAATTTATTTATTTATTTATTTTTATTTTTATTTTTATTTTTTATTTATTTATTTATTTATTTATTTTTATTATTATTTTTTATTTTTTATTTATTTATTTTTATTTTTTGACTCAGGTTTGATTCTTTGATATGTCGTTAATTATAATGTTCTTGAACCTTGACTCTTATTATTAGTTAAATATACGTATAAAAGTTATTGATATTTATTAATTAATAATAATAATTTATTATTAAATAATTAAATCAATTAATTTAATAAGAGAGATATACATATATATAACCACTTTTGGTTGAATAACTTACCATTACATTAATTTAATTGATTAATTAATTTTATAAATATATTAATTATTTTATAATTAAATAAAATAATAATAATAATAATAATTAATTAATTAATTAATTAGAAATTAATAAAATTAATAAATAATGGATTAATTATTTTTTCAAAGTCAAACTAGCTGTTATCCTAACGGCTCGTTGAGCCATTTCTACATCTATTTATACTTAATGACTGGATCTGATCTCTCACATAGTCCTGATGATGAACCACACTAGTTGGTTCGAAACGCGTCGACCACGTTCTATTTCATGTGATTATTACCGAAAGAATTCTGCTAATTTATAATTGGATATTGTTATTGGGCTGCTAAAGGAACATTAAAGTAAATTGTACTAAGCATAGAACATACCATTGTTATCTAAAATTAACAATAATTGTCTAGGGCAACCAATGAAACTGCAAATCAAAGCCATCACAAATGAGACAAGCCACATCATAAGATATCCACAATTCCACCATGCCATGGAGTGCTTTCTATGAAAACTTAAATCCAAAATTAATTGCATATTGGGGGTTGAGGGCTGGGGCGTCAGGCAGGGCCTTTCAAGACTCTCATGTGTCATTATTAAAAACATCAAGTCCCAATCAATAACTATAACCTAAAGAGCCCAGGTGGTTGGCTCAAATAGTTGTCACCAATGTTGTTACACATTTGGCTACATCTGTGCCAGCACTGTGGCCAAGTCAAATCCATCCATGAATGTGGGGAAGCATCCCTTGGGTTTCCCACCAAGTTTTTCTTTCAAAAAAGACTACATCCCAGAGAGTTCTAGAAAAGGCCATACATCCCATTACAATTCCAGCATGCAATAAACATACCCCATGATGCACAAAGCACCCCTGTATGGCATCACTGGGTGGGTCCTAGACTGAACAAAACCAGAGAGGGCTCTCCTAGAATAAGCTCAAACAGTTTAGACAAAGGCCCATTTATTATCTTTCTTTGTTGGTACTACTTGTTGCTGTCCCTTCTTTAAGTCTTCCATCTAAAGATGGTAAAAGTCCTTATCAAAGGAGATGACCACAGACCTTGGTGGCGAGAAAGAAAAGCTTTTGCTTGGCCCTCAAGGCTTGCACGAAATCCTCTACATACTGAAACTGAGTGATTATAATTGAGTCTGAGGTTACATTGTCTAAAGTGATGCATCTTCTCTTGCTGAATCATTTCACTGCTAAACACCTTAGAAAAAGAAAGAACATCTTTGTATACAAAAGAACAATAAGCATCTCCCAGGATTAGGATATCCATGTCCCCTAAAGATATGCATCATAAACATTATCCCTGGACTGTATCTCAGTCTTCGTCTTGTTGAAAGTAGGAGCATCCAACAAGACCCACGTAAAAGCAAGCAATAAATGAACCTGCATTATAAGCAATGCAGCAATGCAAGAATAATTGGTGCAAGCATTATCTGCTGTGCCACAAGAAGTAATGGTCAAGAAGTAATGCCATGAACATAGGACTGGAAGCTTTAATCTTTCTCCACATATGTAAGTGTTCCTGTTGCCAGAAACCTAGTCAAATACACACCATTTCCAAACATAAACATGAGCTAAGGGCATGAGTTGTATTACTGCTGAATGACTTCCCTCGCAGAACATAGTAAACTTTGTTGGCTTCAATCTCTTAAACCCATGTTACTGTAAATAAATGAATTATGTCCAAGGTTGGTGCAGGAATGTTAGTAACAAGAGATCAGCAGTCATACTGAAATGTTCAAGAATTATACTGGTATATAATTTCCAGTATCCTCTGATGCTCATGACAATGCCATATGTATAGAACTGTCTGGACTCTGGAATAAAAAGGGACCCTGATCATAATTCTGTTAGCACATTCTCTCATTTGTTTCAATTATCACTTCTCTATTGTTCAATATTCTCAATAGAAAGACAAAACGAAGGCAGGACATAAAGAGAACCCTCAATTTACCCAAGTGACCTTGTTTGTTGTGATAATTTTTGAACTGCTTGTTTCTACTTCTTGGGAAGTATCAAATGCAATCACAAGAGAAAGATGGGGATTTCTTATTCCAGAATCCAAACAGTTCCTAGAATGATGCTCGTAGTGAAATTTGCAAGGAAATGCAAGAATCAGACATACTACTATTACATGTGCTTTCACTCCCAGTTGAGGCCAAGCATTTACTATGCTTTGCATTAAATTATTAACCGTCAACAGATTATGTTTCAGGATTGATAAATGAAATTGTGTAGTTCTGTGATTGTAAGAATTGTACTACAAATTGAAATTTACTTTTTCCCTATTCACTGATCTGGCCTCGATATTCAAAAACAATTAACAGACAGTTCAGCTAATGGTCAGCTTCCTGACAGGAACATGCCAATTGTGTCTCCTACAAAACAAGCATTTTTCTCAGGATTCAAATCTCTAATGTCACTGTACTGACCAAAGGATAGCATGAAGACTACGATGAAAAAACACTAGATTATGGTAAAAGAATACTAACAACATTTTAAGGTTAATATCATAGAAACCGTTAAACCAAATAAATAACCATTCAAAAATAATAAGGAAACAAAATAACCAATGTCTACCTGCTGCAATGTATAGAGAGCCCTTTCTTCCACTTCTTTCAAATCTGTTTCACCTCCTTCGAAAGCAGCTGCAGTCTCATGTCGTGCCTTGTCAACCATAGCCAGACCTGCCCATGCCATGCAAGGTTCGATAATCGCTGGATCACCTTCTCTCAATATAGAAGCCATTTCATTGGCAGCCCAGGAGAGTTGCTGCGTTGGATCTTGGGACCTTTCTGCATCTTTTACTCTATTTATTGCTACAGCATATCTGATAGACATTCGATTTGGCTCTAATTTTGAAGCCTAACAATACACATCAATATGGTACCATTGTAAGTTTCCATTATGATATATTCAATACACCCAAATAAAAATAAACTATACAACAAAAACGAAAACCATGAGAGACCACAGAATTACATATACATCCATTTCCTTCTTTAGGGCACTCCCTTAAAGGTTATTGCAACCAAGGAAACAAGGGTTTATGTCCCTACAGTAACACTGTAAATATTAGTAGGAAGAATCAAATAAGAACATGAATTCTAATATGCTTCGATACAAAATTAGGAAATGAAAAATCCACAACGACTCCAATATGGTAGACCGTAGTATACATCTCATAGATGCAAAAATATGCATTCTGTTCCAAATTTTGGAAGAATTTTAACCTCAGAAACCCCCAATAAATCAGAAAAATAATTCATTTCTCTAAAATGTTGTGATTTAGTTATATTCATAGATGTCTTCAGGATTTATTTAATATTTTTGAGGTTTTTGGGCTGTTTGTATTTTGGGTTTATGGGAAGAAGTTTTCAAATACATGACATATATTATTGCTGACAATCAAAAGTAAGTAGACCATATCAATTTTTCTTTCCATACTGAAAACACCACTATGGCCAAATCTTGCTACTATGCTCCTAATAATAAAAGGCATCAGGACAGCATTTCTATAGCATTATTTAACTTCAAACTATAAAATAGCCTGGCAAAGCATGCATTGTGAGAAATAGAATCCCAATAGTTTCAGCACTTCTGCTAACACGTATACATTTATTCTTCAAAATGTGGATCTATGATAGTTTTGCCACTGGGCTTAGCATCTGTTTACATGCTTCCCTGTCAAATGTTTTTGTTTATCAAATGATAATGATAAACGAGTATGTTGTAGGTAATACATGTCTCCAAGAACCACATAGTATATGATGTGTCTACAATTACCCCATTGCTTGCACGCCATAACTAGTCTAGCCCGGGTATCCCCTAATAAGCACAAAACACAAAAAATATCCAAAAAAGTAAAACCCTTATAAATGAACTCAAACAAAATAGTGAAGAAGCAGCTGATTCTAGTATGTTTATAACGCCATGTAAAACACCTAGGTAAGGTTAAGATTTTCAGCGAAGAGTTTCACTCTAGGGAGTTTTTTAACCTCAACTAATTGTTTGTGTTTTTCCTAAACATCAAATAATTAGCAGATATTTCCTCCCAAGCATACCCCAAAGCTAGGGAGAGGCTCGATGGTGAAGTTTTAAGTGAGTCCTAGTGTATAGAGTCTATGTAAATTATCATGCTAGATCATGTCTAAAGTCTTGCAGAATTTGGTAAAGTCCAAGTGTTTAATTTTAATTATTAAAATTTCCCACTGGTTGGGATTTTAATAATTATTATGATATAAAATGTGAAATGTAAAGTCATTGAAGTTGATGGGGGTATGAGTACTCATAATTAGAACCTCTACACCGTAACTCTCTATTTAGACAAATTTTGAGGGTTGAAATGATGTCCATCACCTCAAATTATTTTAATTTTTTTTCCCGGCAAAAAATGGCAAAAAAATAACCAGAAAATGGTCAAAACATTAAAATGAGAGAAAATAAAAATTTGCTCCAAGTGGAAAAACAAATTTTTCAAGAAAGTGGACTTTCTCGAGGAAGATTAAAATTGAAGGACTCATTTCCAGGGCAGAAAAATCCCACAAAAAAATCGTTGGGCCAGAAAAAATAATTTCTCAAGGAGAATTGAATGAATGAATTTCAAGAAAAAATATTTTGTGGCCTTCTATTAAAGGGAAAAAATCAATTTTTTTAAAGAAAATCGAGTTGTTGGACCATGGTGGTTAAGTAAAGGAGCATTTTTTTAAGGAGAAAAAGTTGGAAAAAAAAAAATTTGGACCGCAATCAAAGTCATCTTCAACAAATTCGATTTCTTCTTCCAGATCAAGGGACACAATTAAATTTTGGCATGAATCAATCATCAACTAGTTATATTCTGGGATCAAGTCACATTTGTGCACTTCCTTGGACCTAGACATTTTCCACTTGGAGGGAGGTCTCGATCACTCATTTTTCAATAAATTGAGCCTAAGGCTCCACATTGTAGACATCTTTGGATGGTGTAATTGGCTCTGGAAGCTCTGTAGCATTTTTCTCTGATTAATAAAAGCAAAAGTTTTTGGGGGGCAAAGCTACGTGTGTATGTCTTCAACTTGTTATGGTAATATTACTCTGATTATTTGTGTTTAAATTTCCACTAAAGTTTTAGCTTATCATTTTCATTAGCCTATTGTTAACTATGAGCATTTTACTTTACTTGCAATATTTCATTTCTGCTCTTGTCCTTGTCATTTAAATTCCTTTCTCATTGTCCTTTGACATTGTCATATTTTATCTGAGCATCTCTTTGAAGTGAACCTGTTATTTGAACAAATTTTCCTTCCATCATCACCTTTAGGGACTACTGCCCTTAGCTTGTCTCGGAGAGAGCTTAAATGGAGTGAGTAGGGAATAGGTGACAGCCCCTGCTCTGAGCATTGCGCCATAAAGATTATACCTTGTGGGATTGGAACCTTTTCCCATCTTTAGGTGTATATTTTAGGCAACAACTTTTTTGGGCATTGTTGTCAAAGATAACTTTCTTTTGAATCAGTTTTTCGAATAACATTTCGGTTCTTGCATTTTGGATTTTTGGAGTTAGATTCTTGTTCAAGTTGTGACTCCACTTCTTTCATTTTTTGCAAGGATTTCTACTTGAAGTTTTCTTCTTGTACACTTCTTGCTAAAGCTTGTACAGGAGGCTTTCTCTAATATCCATTTTCTCTTTCAAGGTTAAGTGACGAGGACATTATTATGGAATTGTTTGCTCCTTGTGATTTTACTAACATTCAAGGCTATCTGCATTATTATTCGTCTGAAGTCGGCGAAGCCATCGATGAGTCGCCTCCTTTTCAAGGTAACAATGTTTTTAGTGTCGAGACTCACCCTGGGAATTTCAACCTCTGTGTGAGCAAATTGCATCCATATACTGACCATGAAGACGTAAAGATGAAGATTTTCGTTCTCACCTTAGATGGAGATGCTTTGGATTGGTTCTTGTTGGAAAATTCAATTTGGCGACTAATTATATCAATTTTCCTTAACCTTAATATTTGTTTCTGAACTTAGTTAATCTTCTTTTGTTGTTTAGTTAGTTCTTTTCATCAAACAAATATCAAGAACGAAACAGTAACCAGTGTAGCACGACTCCTCTCAGACCCATAAGTACCCGCAGGTCTTGACGGATTTCATAACAAGACGGGTCACTTGCATAGTACTTGCGGTTTCTACCCACACTTGCCAAAACCCGCATAAAAACCCGACTACCTGCATTGAACCCATGAAGAACCACCAATGACCCGCATAGGACCCACATAAGACCCATGGAGACCCTCAAAATTTGATTTTTTTTTTTTTTTTTTTTTTGGAGATCACGTGGAGGGAAAGAAAAAATGGAGGGAAAATTATGCCGAGTTTTATACGAGTCGTCGAGTCAATAGCCAGACGAGTCTTATACAAGTATGAGTCGTGTAACATTGACAGTAACAATAGAGGACATAGTAATTAGGCTCTCAACAAGGGCAAAACCACTCAAAGGGGAAAACACGGAAAACTCTTATCTTCTTATAGAATCTGCTTCCAATGAGACAAAGACCTAATCCATAGACCTAGTCCTTCTCCAAGTACCAAATCAGCCCTTCCAACAAGTCCTTCCTTAATTATGCACCAACCACGTTCAACTTGCAATTTTGACTTGCCATCTTTAATACTGCAACTTGACCAGTAATTTCAGCCCTTGTTGCTACTGTAGAAACCCTAGTTCAACTTCTTCACATTCCTAGAGCAAGATAGCTCCTCCCAAGGTCAACAAGCTCAAGATAGGGTATTCTTCCTCCCAGCAACAAGATACTGCACTTCGTCTAACCACAACATTATCCTGCAATCTTGGCCCTTCTTGAAGCTGCAAAAACCCTAATCCTTCACACGTGTGAGAGAGACTGAGCCCAAAAACAAGTTTTTCATCCTTCCTTCCTTCTTGTAGATCTTCGCTCTCTTCTTCCTCTACTTAACAGCTACAGATCAAACTTTCTTCTTCAGATCGAACTTCTTGAGTGAGTGAGTGCTAAATGAACTCGAACTGCTTCTTTTTATAGCCTTCCCAAGGGGTCGAATTTCATCCTTTAGGCCAACATGCACTTAAGAGTTTCCAAGACTTTCTAGACTCAAAATAAATTCTTTTCCTAGTTACATTTTTCCCAAAAGGGTCTTATAAACATGACGTTGACTCTTTTGACTCATGACAATAAATCCTAAGACTTAACAAACCCTAGAAGCATGAAGAACATGCTTTTACCTTGAAGACAATCAATAATGAGCATGAAATCCATCCTTTAAAATAATATCTTTTCTTTTCTTCTTTTGTTTGTTACATAGGATACATATTGAAATAAGTACAACAATTATGAAGACCGAAACTAGTTACATTTTCAACACGGGGGAGGTATTCAAAATTGTACAACTAGTACAACATCATTCTCAAACATAATAGTTCTCATAAGAAGAGTCAAATTGATAAGCCATACTGTAAGCATCATCATATAACCAGCACATTCTCTGAGGCCTAACTAGACAAGCTCTTATTTCATTCAAGGCCATTATGTTGGGAAACTTTATGTGTGATACCGCACTACCTCTTCCAAGCACATACCCCATCTTGATGTTCACAAGGTATGCCCTTTTAGGATTACTCTTATCTTGGATCTCTAATCCTGAGTCATCAAAGAATATCGATCCTTTTCAACCACTCTTATGCTGGATACCTATCCCATCCTCAAAGAGTGTTGGTCCCTTTCCTTTCTTGGATGCTTTATCCTCAAGGAAACCACAAATGCTTATCCAATCCTTCACCATTCTCTCTCCATTACCTAAAGAAGAGAATGCACCTGTGATGTCCAATATAACTCCCTCTCAACCAGAGAGGATATTCCTATTCTCCTTTTAACTTGAGAATAAAACCTTGCTCTTATTCAAGGAGACTCCTTCCCTCTCAAAACTAGAGGAGATCCAGACTTCCTTTCTATTTCGAAAGTCAACACTACAAGCCTTATAGCTTGTCTTCATAAAAGTATCAGCTACCAGTTCTTCATAGTTTCCTAGCTCCCTCTTTTCTTCGCATCTCACCTTATCGAGCCTGCTTCCTTCAAGATATCATGGAGCCATCTTCACTCTTCAATCTTGTGACAGGTTCCAAGTCATCTGTCTTGCTCATCACTTCCATCTTCATCATCATAGATGAATCCATTGTATTGAGCCTGTTGTAGCTCCTAGAGACAGTCTTGAGTTGCAGGAGACCAGTGCCTAGGACATCTTAAAAATCAGAGGTTAAATGTAGAAAATTATACGGATGCCTCTGACAGAATATGGATCAAAAGAATAATGGTTCTGATGATTCAAGAATGGAGAAGATCCTGGAGTCTGATGAATGTGAATTACCCTATACTACAAGAGGGCTCAAGAGTTTGAATGGCTGGATGGCTTTCAAATGGGCCAAGTATGAAACCATGAGTAGAGGCTTTCAAATTATGTAGAGGTGTTGAGAAAGAACTGAGGACGAATTCGCAAAAGACAAGCTTAAAATCCTTAAGAATTTGTCTCCCGTGAACTCAGAGGAAACATATCTAAGTAGAAAATGACTAACAATAGAGATTCGTGGAGTGCGAATTAAGGAAGTGCAGCAAGTTTAATACATGAGCGTTATACATAAACGAATTCATGAATAAAAATGCATACCACCGGCAGCTACATTACACAAATCATCAAAGCAGCAGAACATGAAAGATGATTATACATAAACAAGAGATTGCAAATAAACAAGAGAACACAGATACATACTACTCATTTCTCCATCTGGAATCCAAGTAAACAACTCTGTATATAAGATTATATTCCAAACAACTCTCCCAAAAATGTATGTCAAAGCATAAAGGGCACAGTCGCACAGAACTACAGCAAAACTTCTCCAAAATTCAGAACCATTCTTTCATCTCTGAACTTCCTACATATAGAGTTCCTAGTGAGGGTTCATGATCGAATAATCCGTCACGATCAACCCACATGTGTGAAAATCAAAATATCCTAACAAACTAGCAGAGTGTGCATCAAGCAATCACTCTTGCAAATGGACAATCAAAACAAAATCGGGAGAAATCAAGATTTCACCAGCAAAACATCATAATCAGAAAGTAAAAAGAAACAAAATGATGGGCCGCGTAGGCCAAATCCTGGAATCTTCCACAAGGACAGCAAGGAGTGGCCGTGAACAGTTGGGCAGTCTGGTTTCCACCACTTGATTTCATCTGCTGTCGAAAGGCCTCCACTCCCTCGTTCTCATGATTCACATTAACCATAATGAAATGGCCATTTGTGTTGCGCGTGCCTCGCTCTTTAGTGGGGATTTCCTGGACCAACTGAATAAACCATAGCTGTGTTGTTCCGCCAAAAACCCATGATGTGCTTTAACTTGCAAAAACCGGAGACCGGATTTCGGAGGGGGGCATAGATGGCGGAAGCGATAGTGGAATTAGCGGGGCTCATTAACACTGAAAAGAGCAGAACAAAGGCTATGGAAAGGTTAGTGACGACAAGGCAGGAAGGTGGGGCCGGAACCGATATCGTGGATCGCAGGCCGGGAGTTTTTATTATAAGCAGCGAAGGGTAGACGGTATATCTTGTGGGGAGCGATGTGCGATGGGTGATGGATGATGTGGCAAGGCAGAGGTTGGGCTGCCCGCAGATCACAGATCACAGGTTTTATATACGAGCGGCGGAATGTAAGAGTTATACCCCGCGGGGAGCGAAGTGCGATGAGCGGGAAATGGATGACGTGGCAAGGATGTGGGGAGGCTCATGGATCGCAGATCGCAAGTTTTATATACGAGCGGCAGAAGGTAAGAGTTATACCTCGTGGGGAGTGAAGTGAGATGAGCGGGGAAGGGATGACGAGGCAAGGATGTGGGGCCACCCACAGATCGCAGATCGCAAGTTTTATATGGGAGTAGCAGAATGTAAGAGTTATATTCTACGAGGAGCGAAGTGCGATGAGTGGAGAGGTTAGAGGTGCGAAAAGGTAAATGGTAAGCTTCTTTTCTCTTTTGACTACGGGGCGCCCTCTCGACCCGCGCTTGAAGTGTTGGGCCTTCATCTTTACCGCTCCAGCTCTTCATTTGCTTGACTCTCATGTTGCCTTATTCGTTCAAGAGAATCACAAGCCAACATTGGCTCCATTGGGGACGACACACTCATTCGAGTGTGTCAAGAACTCACAGACCACTTGCTTGTGTTCTTCATAATGTGCCTGGGATCATCGTTAGAAACATTTTCAAGTAGCTATAACCAAAAACAAAATAGGAATTGATGCGGAAATAACAAATGGAGTATATACAATTTGAGGGTATGTACAATGGGCCGTCGTAGCCCACTATCAGTGCTGGAAGTAAGGCTTGAGAAACTACCCATTGACAGCATCTCGAGTATGTCTCCTTCCAAATTCTCCACCGGAAAAGTATTGTTGCCTTTGACCTCTGCCACTCTGAATGGACCAAACCAAAGGGGGTCGAACTTCGCATGTTTCCCTTTGTCTGATTGTCTGACATCCCATCGCAGCACCAAATCTTCTACTTGGATTTCCTTGTCTTTAGCTCTTTGATCAAATAAGCCTTTCATCTTTTCCTGGTACTCTGCTAGTCTGAGGCTTACCTCTTCCCGTGTCTCACTTAGCTCGACCAATTGGTTCATTCTTCTAATAAGGTCATTTGGCTCTTCCTCGCTCTCTTGTAAGAATCAGGCCACATGTAATGCTAGCTGAAAAGGGAAGACTGCAGCTCTGCCATACACCAGTTCATAAGGGAACTTCCCTGTGGATCTTTTAGTGGTGATACAATTTGCCCAGAGTGCAAACTTGAGCTGGGAATCCTAGTTCTTTTGGTTTTCGTCAATGGTCTTTATAAATATCCTCACCAGTGTCTTGTTAGATGACTCTACCAACCCATTCCCCTATGGGTAATATGCATTGAGTGTCCCAACATGATATTGTAACGCTAACAGAAATTTACAAACTTTGCCTACTTGAAAGCCTCGGCATTATCTATTATGATTTTAGCAGGGCATCCAAACCTAGCTATTACGTTCTCCTCCAAAAACTTGATCACCACCAAATCTACAGTGTTTCTTACAGGCACGGCTTCTACCCACTTAGTGAAGTAATCCGTAGCAGTGAGGATCCATCAATGTTGATTGCTAGAAGCCGGGTGAATCTCTCCTATGAAGTCGATTCCCCATTGTTTGAAAGGTTCTTCAACATGTACTGGGATAAATGGGAGAGGTGCGTACCTTTTCT
The DNA here is from genome assembly GCA_034641835.2 of Pinus albicaulis. Classification (NCBI taxonomy): domain Eukaryota; kingdom Viridiplantae; phylum Streptophyta; class Pinopsida; order Pinales; family Pinaceae; genus Pinus; species Pinus albicaulis. Next base: position 918,062,826 of record CM076583.1, on the reverse strand, counting down.
TTTCAGCGAACGTCTGACACTTCTCACAGGCCCGGATGCAAGCATGTACATCACCAAACAGCTTAGGCCAAAAGAAACCTGCCCTCAGGATCTTGTGTGCAGTGGATCGCCCACTATAATGCCTGCCACATATCCCTTTATGGAACTCTGTCATCACTTCATCAACCTCCTGCTCTGTTAGACACAGTAGTAAAATCCCAGCCAGGTCCTTCCAATACAGTCGCCTGTTTTCCACAGTATACTTTTGAGATCTTAACCTCAGAGTGCAATACTTGGCCTTATCATAGTTAGGAGGGCATCTCAGTGTTAAAACATATTCCACTATATCTTTATACCATGAGGATAGAAGGTACTTCACATGTGTCTTTTGCGTGGCAGATTCTATGCCCTGTTGTACACCTGCATCCTCCAGTGCTTCTCCTCCTGCCATAGATAGGTTTATCCCTAGAGCTTGACAGTTAGATTCAGACAAGATTTTTGCCAGCCCTTGGCCTTTAATGAGTTTGGTAGGCTTTATCTCCATCTCGTACTCTTGAATATTAGCTATCCATTTGCCCTTTTTCCTTCGCTGTCGCCCTGCACCAAAATATCCTTAACTGCTGTAGTGGGTACGTAAGTTGTTATGACAGACTGAAGCACATACACCTTAAATGCTTTAAGTGACTTAACCAGAGCATATGCTTGCTTTTCCAGGATATTATATTTTAGTTCAGCATCTCGGAGGACTTGGCTGAAGAACGCAATGGGTTGTTCATGCCCATCACCGTTTTTTTGTAGCAGCACTACAGCTATTGTATGAGGGGAGGCGAAAGAAAAAATCATGAATGGCTTTCCATAATCTGGGCCTGCCAGCACTGGAGCTTCTGCAAAGGCCTACTTGATCCTGTTGAAAGAATCCTTGGATTCAAGAGTCCATTTCACTTCACTATTCTTCTTCAGCATTTCGGTGATGTTCCGAACAATCTCAGCATAGTTTGGCATAAACCTTCTGAGGAAATTTATTCTACCCAGGAATACCTATACTTCCTTTTTGTTTCTTGGTAGGGTCTATCACCTCCACCCTCTTCGGGTCGATCTTCACTCCCTCCCTAGTCACTATGTGCCCCAGTAACTTTCCTTCTGGCAAGACAAACATGGATTTTTGGTGGTTTAGAGACAAGCCATACCTGCGGCATTTGTCAAAGGTTCACTGAAGATGCTCTATATGTTCAGCGTCACTCTTCGAGAAGACGGTGATGTTGTCCAGGTAAATCACCACAAACTTATCCTGCTCTCCTATGAAAGCGATGTCCATCGCACGCTGGAATGTGGCACCGACATTTATCAAGCCGAAAGGCATTCGGGCGTACATGAAGGTTCCCCAAGGCGTAGTGAAAGTCATCTTCTTTTGGTCTTCCGCGAGCACTGCCACTTGATTATATCCTGAGAAACCATCCATCATGGACATGCAGGAGGATCCCACCACCTTTTGCAAGATGTGGTCCATCTTCGAGAGGGGATAGTTGTCTTTGAGTGAGGCTCTGTTCAGATTGCGGAAATCCACACAAAGCCTGATCTCGCCGTTTTTCTTCCTCACGGGCACCAGGTTTGCCACCCATTCAGAGTACCTTAGGGGGACAATGATCTTTGTCTACAACAGCTTCTTTATTTCCTTTTCAATAGCTAGGAGAAGAAGAGGATTGATCTGTCTCAGCTTCTGCTTATGAGGCTTAGCGTCTTCTTTGAGTGGTATCTTATGCTATATAATGTCAATGTTGAAAGTCTTCAAATCTTGGTATGACCAAGCGAAGACATTTTTGTATGATTGAAACAGCCTGAGGTATTGATCTTGGTATTCTTTAGCGACCCCTTTTGACAGCTTCACCACCTTCAAATCTTCCTCTGTCCCAATATTCACATCCCTGACAGGCTCGTCGAGGGTCATTTTGTTGGGTTCACCAGGATGTCATTTTTGTCAAACAATCTCTCCAATGGCACGAGACCCCTGGGAAAGACATTTCCCTTTAATTGCAACACACGGTGCCCAGCCAGTGTCTCTTCCCATCTGGTTTTTGGCTCTTGACTGTCATCCTCGGTGACTGGGTCGATCACCAAATTTGAGAACTCGCCCCCATTTCCATAAAACGCTTGACCTGCTCTTCATCCTCGAAGACTTGCCAATGCTTTACGTTGTCCGGAATGGAGGGGCAGTATCGCACTTCAACTTCATATCTGAGCAAGGGATTCTGCGGGGGGCAGAAATTACTAGCAGCCACAGCTAGTGAGTCTGCTATTTTGTTCTTGTCCCTTGGCATGAACTGGACCACGGTATCAGATCATCCCCTTGGCCTAAATTCCCCTCTCTGCAGCTGAAACACTTCTAATAATTCTTAGCAAACCCGCCCTAGAATCTCAGCTTAGCTTCAGTGCTCTGCCTCTGTGTATCCTTCCAAATGACTCCAAGCGTTTCCCTTATACCTTTCTCGTTGGGAAACCAATGTCCATGATCAGATATTGAATCAATGGCTAAGATTAAAAGAAAGCTTGATCCGTGTGACTTAAGACAATTTCATCACATGTTTAATTAATTTCACTTTAATTATTTACGTTCACTAAGTTTTAACTTAGGAAATACATTAAAATAATTAATTAATTTAATATCTCCTAAACCAGATGAAATTTCCCAAATCCATTTCTGGGTCTTGTAGATAAAGTGTACTCTAGTACTTCCTCAAAAATTGGGAGCTATATCACAACTAATGCTACCCTAAATACACATAATCTCAACACTGCGTGCCTCTGAGTTGCTCAGAAGGGAACTGTGTAACCCCAGAGTGGGTGACACAGTACTTACGCTCTCTCTGGAGGCACCTGCGTAACTCTGGAAGCCCTCCGAAGTTGTTGCGCTGCCCCTGTTGGGCCTACGTAGCACCTGCGTAAGGGCTGAAGTTCTGTTGTGCAGCTGCTGCGTAATTGTTGTTGTTGCTGCTATCGCTCCTCTGCGCTGACCCTGAAAGCTGCTCCTCTGACTCTTGGCTTTGGGATCAGATCATCCCCTCAGCCAATACTACCTCTCACTGTAGAAAACTCCTCCAGAAATTCTTAGCAAACCCTGTCCTAGAATTCCAGCTTAGTTTCTCAACTCTGCCTCCATGTGTGTGTGTCCAACTAACCCTCAAGCCTTTCTCTTATACTTTTTCGTTGAACACATCAACGACCATGATTAAATCTCTTATCAACGACTGAGATTAAAAGACTGCTTGATCCACGTCACTTAGAACATTTCAGCACATGTGTTTAATTAATTAACTTTAATTTTTCTAATTTCCTAAGTTTAAACTTAGGGTGCTCATTAAAAAAATTAATTATTTGAATAACTTCAACACCAGATGAAATTTCTCCAAACACTTTTTGGGTTTTGGAGGTGATGTGTTTCTTAGCCCCTCCACAAAGTTCCAGGACTAGAGCACACCCGATGCTACCCCAACTACGCAAAATCTCAACAGAATCTAGGTACAATAGAAAATGATGAGAAGTAAAAGTAAAGTTTAAAAACTTTGGTAATCTGATGATATCTAATGGTACAAGTGTCCTTTGGTACATCCTTGGGCATGGAGTCTTCATATAATCATTAGGTGCCACTCCAGTGGTCAACAGAGTTAAAATTCTTGATTGACGCTTTCCCCTCAACTTGGCCAGGTTAAGAACATCATTGTTTGCCAAAATCAATCCCCTAACCTAGGTTGGCTCAAATTGGCCCCTTGTGGAGCCATTTCTTATCAAAGACAATTCATCAAGGGCAACTTGGGAATCCAAGTTCTATAAGGATTTTAGGAATTGGGAAACTCCTTTTCAAGTCATGCCTCTGAACTATGTTACAATGAAGCTCGAAGACCTATTTATTATTGAAAAACAATGGAAAACCCTAAACATCCAAAAACCTAATCCTAGGAGATGAAGCGCCAAAACTATGGTCCCCGTTTGGGTAAATTGGTACATCAACTTCCTAGGGTCGTAACTTTGGCATACGATCTTCGTTTGATGCGCACAATACCTCGTTAGAAAGGTCTATCCGAGGACTACAACTTTCGAGTGGCAAACATGAATCTGTAATTGATGTTTGCCTCAGTTTTCCCAAAAACCATCGTTTAGGACCTCAAAACGGTTCTGAAAGTTCAGGACCCGAAAAACTGCCAAAAATAGTAAATCGTGCTACAATTAAGGAAACTGAAATATTGAAAGAGACAATGGTGAGGGTCCAAGTGGAATAGGTAGGTGGCCACCAACATCCACCTGGATCAGTCCTCCTCCTTAGGAAGAAATGGTCCCCATTGTGTTGAGTGCCTCCATGAGATTGGGAAACTTCTGTTGAACTTGGTCCCTCGTGAGCCACTTGCCTTGGTGCAGGAGTTGGCCAGCTTTGACAACCCGATATAGTTGGATCTTTTGTTGGCGAGAGTTTTTAATCTGTGTGTCCATAATCCGATCAGTTGTGGCATGTTTCATGCAGTATGGGTCTAACTCTGTTGGTGCGAGTTTTTCTACAATGTGTGATGTGTCCAGTAATGGTGGGAAGTATGGTTGAAGGCAGTTGACATTGAACACTGGGTGCAGGCCAAGGAATGGGGGAATGCTGAGCTCAAAAGCATTGTCTCCCACAACCTTGGTAATGGCGTAAGAACCATATCGGAGTGGTTTGAGCTTCTGATGGGCTCTAGTAAGGAGTTCTTTCTACAAATGTAACCAAACTTTGTCACCCGCCTAAAACTTGTGTGGCACCCAATGTTGATCATGTCGTTGCTTGTACTTGGTATTTGACTTCTCCAAGATGTCGTGAACCTGCTGGCAGATGTGTTGGATGCGTTCAATAAATTTGGCCGCTTTATCCGCCTCAAACAATACATGTGTGGATTTTGTCTATGTAGTCGCATGAGGCATGGCAACATCAATCAAATACAATGGTTGAAATCCTAGACCCACTTGAAAGGGACTACGACCAGTCGAGCTATGGAGAGCTCTGTTATAATTGTGTTGCTCATAGGGAAGACACTCATCCCAGGTTCGTGGATGCTTGGAGTTGTACATGCGAGTATGTGCACTATCATCCTATTGACGACCTCTGTCTGGCCATCAGTCTGGGGATGGAAGGCAGTCGACTTGGTGAGATTGGTGTCCAATAGTGTCCAAAGGCTTAACTAGAATGTGCTCAGGAACTTTCTATCCCGATCTAATATAATGGCCTGCGGAATCCCAAAATGTACCCACACTTGTTCAAAGAAGAGTTTGGCAATGTCCTCTGTTGTGATACTCTTCTTGTAGTCCACCAATATAGCCATCTTAGAAAATGTAATATCCCTTTTCGTGAATATCTCTCAAACACAACAAACTCCAACCAGAGATGGACTGGGAGGGCGTTTACCAGATATGTCACCTTTGAAAAGAGGGTGAGATCTGGAGGCTACCTGGCCCTTTCCAGATTCTGTCTAAGAGTATGGGGTAAACACACCAAGTGGTATACTAACAGTAATGCTTAGATAGATAAAAATAACAGTAGTGCAAACATATAATAGCAATGTAGACATAAACAGATACTCAAGAAATATAGATAGAATGCCAAGCCATTTTATTATACTGAGAATAGAAATGAGTACAATAGGTGATCAGAGTGATGGCACCTAGACTTGCACCAGGTAAGTGAAGAAAAGCTCTCAGAATGATAGAGAAATGGCTGCAAACTGATCTACGTCCAAACTGCCGAAGTACTGCTGTGCTACTGCTACTGCTGGGATCACATGAAGATTTGGGGCTGCTCCCCACCTCAGAAAATGCTAAAACTCTGGAATCAACCTCTACTCTTCAAACCCAGAAAAGCCCAGAAAGCTTTTTGAAAATAGCTGACCCCCGAAAATCACCCCCTTGAGGATCTACGCTATCCCTCAAGGCTCTGCACTGCCACTGAAGAGAATACTCTAAAACTCCGCCCAAAATGTAATATTCCTAATTAGCGACAGCTAATTGGAATATTCGACTTTGTATTGTTTTGCCATATGTGGTTTGTAGATAAATAAAAAAGTGAGTAAAAGGGGGTCTAACTCACTTTAGTGGAATAAAACACCTTCCTAGTAGCACAACGTTGTAACTTAAGGGGGGATCCGAGGGGGGCCACACACCACGTGGAGGAGAGAGAGACTACGTTGGTTTTGGAGGGAAACCAATGCTATAAAAGGTGGAGGAGCCTCCTCATTTGGGGCATTCTTGTTGTTGATGATATTTGAGCTAGACTTTTGTCTTCTTGAGCACGCTGGCTGTTTAGCCTGTCTGCAGCACTGTTTAGTGCGTTGAGTGTCTCCGGTCGGAGATCTCGCCCTTAGCCCCGGGGGACTTCGAGTGCCTGCTCGGGCAAGGTTTTTCCTTCAGTCTTTAGCGGAGATTTGGTTGGTTGTTTGGCTGAGGAGCTGGGCTTCTCTTGTGACTGCGCAGTCTTTGGGAGAGAGGACGCAGTTTTAGTTGGAGGTGTTCCGTTGCGGGAATTTCTGCAGGAGTTCAGTGGATACCCAGTGTGGAGGATCAGTCTTTGTCAAGAGGAGGTTTCCTGAGGAGATTGCGGCACTATTACAGCTATTACCATTTGGCATCTGCGCTGAGCCTGGCAGGGGCAGCGTAATTCCTTCAGGAGGGTTTTGTGGTGTTTTTCAGAGGCTGACCATTTTTTATATGGTTTCTGGGTTTTTCCCGGGGTGGTGAGTACAGGAGATCTGCAGATTTTCAGCTCATTCCGGCAAGGGGATCAGCCCCTAGTTTCAGTTCATTGCGGCAGCAGCAGTTTACGACAGTTTCCTAGCAGCTGGGACGCAGTTCCTTGTGGCAGCCATTTCCTATCTGTCTGAGAGAGTTCTTCACTTGCCTTGAGCAAGAATAGGTGCTATCATTCTGATTATCCATTGTATTTCATTATATTCTCAGATTAATAAAATGGCTTAGCATTCCCGGCATTTTTATGAGTATTTGCTTTATGTTCTATTTCTGGCATTTTCTATATTGTCGTATGCTTGTATTGCTGTCTATTTCCCTTCCGGGATATTATAGTGGTATCAAAGCATAGATCTGGCTCAGCCTGTGGTCTATGACATCAAGGAAGAGATCATACAGAGGTTCGCCGGAATTTTGGAGGGCAATAGCAGTTGTAGTACCAAAAACGAAATTGGAAAAAGGGCCAAAATATAAAGGGTCAAATTTTGAAGGTTGGAATTAGAAAAAACGTTTTCTGGGTTTTTTTGGGTTTTGGGCAAGGATCACCTTCCCAAATTCCTAGAATTTTCTGAGTAGTTTTCAGTGGGTAAATCGGAGGTCGAAGTCAAGCAATAGTATGGTTTTGCAGCAGCCGTGCAGTTTCTGAGGAGCCTGTAGACACATAGCAGAAAGTGCCAATGGCAGGTGATGATGGTGCAAGGAGATTTGGGGAGATGCTTCTCAAATCAGTACAGGATCTGTCGAGGCAGATTGAGGTGATGGGGCAGAGATTCACCGCTGTGGAGGCTAGACAGCGTGAAACCCTAAGGGGTTTCCAGATTGGCGAGGGATCAGGCACATCCCACCATTTGCCGGAGCATGATTCCACTCGGCATATGGCATCACACACACCCACACGTTCCACTATGCCCACTTTCCTGAGTGCAGACACAGGGGCAGAAGCACAGCAGGAGCCAGAGCCTGTCCACATGGGTGATTATTTCGCTGATTATCAGGCATATGGGCAGGAGTTCAGGGATGCCCTTCCATTCAGAGATTTTGTTCAGCTCCAGCGAGATAGCAGACCCCGCAACTTTCACAGTGGGAATAGGCACTCACATGACGGGGGCTTGCAGCGCACAGTGGGCAGATTCCATCTACCGACATTTGATGGGTCATCCAGGCACTCAGAGAAATCTTGGGTGGAGAAGTTGGATACCTCTTTCCAGCTTGACCGAGTATCGGAGGGGGAAACCATCAAAATGGTTACCTCGCACTTGGAGGATGAGGACACACAGGATTGCAGGGAGTTCGAGGACACACCTAGTGTGACACAGGACTCACCATCATTAGAGACCTCCTTGACCGTGTCGGTTGGTATCGTAGTGGAGAAGGTAGAGCCTACCCCAGTAGAGCCATCCACTGAGGGGATGACTGGAGCCATGTCCGAGTCTTCGGGTGGTAGCAGCACACGACAGATGGGTGAGGTACCAGGAGATGTATCCACTATCGATGAGGCACTAGGAGATATAGAGGTATTGGATGATGGTCGCAGGCAGCAGTATCATCGGCTTCAGACGGACCTTCGAGCTTTGAGAGAGAAGGCCACTTCAGTCCGGGAGGCCATTTTGTTGCAGGACCAGGAGCTGGAGGGTATGAGAGTGACTTGTGCCAAGTCGGCGGCCAAGTTGGTCCGCATTGGGGAACGACTGGATTCCCTGATGGTACAATCGGAGGGCACGTTGGAGCGTCAGATCATTCCCCTTCCAGCATGCATGGATGGGACTAGCAGTGTTGTTGGGTCATCTCTTCCCGTTGGAGAGAGAGAGGCAGAGCCACCTAGTCAGATCTCATATGTTGACTTGGATAGCGGTATGAGACGATCAGAGTTGCACAGGGTACAACATCCACATGTTGAGGTTGGATGGCGAGAGATTTTGAGTTGGTACTCGGTGGAGCGGGCTATGGAGATAGTGATGGATTCGAGTGTAGCTCAGCAGGAGTTTCTATGCATGGGGAATACAGGAACCCCAGATTGGCATTGGGATCCAGGTGGGATCACCTATCGTTTCCCAGGCAGGTCGGCTGACTATGTCTTGGAGAGTACAGTTGGCCTAGCAGTAGAGCATGTGCAGTTTCGGTCAGCTCCAGTGGCCAACCAGTTTATGGGCAGACTCCCTAGGTTGTCTTGGCATGACATTCATACACGGGATCACGGGGTGGTCAGGACACCTTGGTAGGAGCTTGTCGGAGGAGGTGGCATTGGCAGGCCACCAGATGGCACCTTGTATGAGGCCAAGGATTCTTCACCTTTGTGTGGGGCACAGAGGACGCAACGGAGCCGAGCAGTGGTGGTAACACTACTGACACACAGGGAGATTCACTTCTCGGACCCCTTGAGGGGGATTTGGAGTGATGTTCCATTCGTCGGCAGGTATAGTGATGCGACGGTGGAGACGATGATACCGATTGGTGGTAGTCCGACAGGTAGGGGCATAGCTCTAGGTCATCACATCCAGGGATGTGTGGGAGCCTCTAGCATTGAGCAGTGGGCTGCCGGTGGACATGGAGTTGCATGGTGTACTACCGTAGTGTGTGGGATTGCATTGTGGAGTAGGAGTGTCCTACATCACATTGAGAGCTCGCGAAGAGTGACCGATGCCTGGACGCAGTCAGGGCACGAGGCGGTACTGGGTGATACGACAGTAGCATGGGGTATCCAGCAGTATACAGGGGTATACCTCAGTGTGCAGTGGCATGGCGAAGAGTACATGGATGATCGGTGGTATGCGAGGGCATACGGTGCTGCACAGCAGGATCTTAGAGCATTGCCGCTAGGGAGACTCATGGACAGGGACACCGAGCTCACCTTTGGGAGTAGTTCACCCAGGATCGATGGGGAGATGGATGAGCGATACTTGGCGGTATCTGTGGAGACTCATACACCTGCCTCTCTTCTACATCACTCACTGGCACATCCGATTTTTTTGTTGTCCTTTGGCACTTTGGGCATGAGCAGCGGAGTACGCGAGGCTCACCCAAGATATTTGGATGACAGTCAGCACACTAGGGGAAAGACTTCTCAGCAGTGGCACTGGGTTGGAGCGCTAGTTGACGGCCACAGGTTAGGGGATGAGATGATCCTCTGCAGTGGTGGCACATCAGTCATTGTTGGGCCTACGCTTGGGGAGCAGGTCATGAGGGAGACATGCATCATTTTTCCCTCGGGGCATGTTGAGATCATGCATGAGCAGAGGATACTGGGTTCAGCAGAGGTAGCATCCCGGCATACGTCTGGACTCCAGACATTGTATCTACACTTCATCGAGAGGGTGGATGGCATATTCAGTGCAGATGAGGTGGCGGAGGTAAAACAGGAGGGCATTCCTTCTGTATGCCAGGGTGAGGACTCTTCTTCATATGAGTCCATAGGATCAGTTGAGGTCGCTGCTAGGGAGCAAGAGCAATCACGCAGAGATGGAGACAGTAGACCAAAGCTGCATTCCAGTATACAGGGTGAGCAGTCAGGGAACTCTATGGGAGATGCCCTAAGCAATGAGACACTTGTGACGATCCAGTCAGAGCTATATGTGATGGAGCCTGAGTCAGTAGAGGAGGATGCTATGCACATCATGCATGATAGTCCTTTGAGGGAGAGCCAGATGGAGGCTCACATCGAGTCGGTGATGGATATGCGGCTAACCGCGGGGTCAGCCATTGAGGAGGAGCAGTTAGATGCATTGACACTGAGTACAGTGACGACAGTTGCAGATCCATATCCTCTAGAGATGTTGGAGGTCGATGGGATTGTTATGCGGGGGGCTATTAGACAGCAGGAGCTGTTGGATATGGTGGAGCATTCATCTTTTGGCCGACACATTGATGAGATACAGATAGATGTACATACAGTCGGTCGAGCTGCAGTACTTTCAGTGAGTAGTACTCTCCAGGAGTACATCGATGGAGCTTGCGGCATATCTTGCCCACTTTGGCCCATTATAGAGAGAGGGGTTTCCTTCTACAGGCAGCTCTCATTGGTAGACAGGGCAGAGCAGTGGGAGTTGGTTACAGGTTGGCGGCAACACTTCAGGCGTGTTCCATATGCCGTTGTTATTGCTACATCGGATTCTTCTTCCAGGATGGACTGGCGGGAGATCATGAGTTGGTACCCTCTAGATGGTACGGTATTCTTCGTAGGGAGCACAGTCGAGCAGAGGCCCTTGGACATAGCAGAGGTTATAGATTCCAGCTGGCAGGGCGGCACAGGACATCATTTCTTCAGCACTCCATCCCGATCTCAGGAGAGCAGGATCAGCATGGGATTGAGTCACAACTTGGATTGGAGAGAGGTGATGAGTTGGTATGCAGTTGGAGGGGTAGCATATGCAGCTACAGGTACAGCGCAGCAGGAGCCCGGGAGCATTGATGCTTGTTGGTGGTCTTCACCTCTTGGAGCATTGGTCATAGCTAGAGGCAGTGCACCGTCTAAGCCGTGGGACTTGTGCGATTATTGGCCACGGTGGCGATGGGATCCGGGAGGATTATTGGTTGGCTGGTACTGTGAGAGGTCACTTTGGGATCCTGGCATTGAGATATCCCTTCGTATCAGGGTGATGCAGAGGTCAGAGAGGTTTCAGTGGGACCCATGCACATTTTGCAGTATCGGTAGGGAGCATCAGCTAGAGAGGAGGCTTGTTCAAGCGTTGCTTGAGGACAAGCAATTTTTGCCGGATGAGGATGCCACTTGGGAGAGCGAGCAAATTTTGCAGCATCCATCACTTCAGTTGCTTGAGGGCAAGCAACATTTTGCCAGGGGGGACTGTAATATTCCTAATTAGCGACAGCTAATTGGAATATTCGACTTTGTATTGTTTTGCCATATGTGGTTTGTAGATAAATAAAAAAAAGTGAGTAAAAGGGGGTCTAACTCACTTTAGTGGAATAAAACACCTTCCTAGTAGCACAACGTTGTAACTTAAGGGGGGAGCCAAGGGGGGCCACACACCACGTGGAGGAGAGAGAGACTACGTTGGTTTTGGAGGGAAACCAATGCTATAAAGGTGGAGGAGCCTCCTCATTTGGGGCATTCTTGTTGTTGTGATGATATTTGAGCTAGACTTTTGTCTTCTTGAGCACGCTGGTTGTTTAGCTTGTCTGCAGCACTGTTTAGTGCGTTGAGTGTCTCCGGTCGGAGATCTCGCCCTTAGCCCCGGGGGACTTCGAGTCCCTGCTCGGGCAAGGTTTTTCTTTCAGTCTTTAGCCGAGATTTGGTTGGTTGTTTGGCTGAGGAGCTGGGCTTCTCTTGTGACTGCGCAGTCTTTGGGAGAGAGGACGCAGTTTTAGTTGGAGGTGTTCCGTTGCAGGGATTTCTGCAGGAGTTCAGTGGATACCCAGTGTGGAGGATCAGTCTTTGTCCGGAGGAGGTTTCCTGAGGAGATTGCGGCACTATTACAGCTATTACCATTTGGCATCTGCGCTGAGCCTGGCAGGGGCAGCGTAATTCCTTGACGAGGGTTTTTGTGGTGTTTTTCGGAGGCTGACCATTTTTTATATGGTTTCTGGGTTTTGCCCGGGGTGGTGAGTACAGGTGATCTGCAGATTTTCAGCTCATTCCGGCAAGGGACTGTACTCTCAGTTTCGGGCCTGATTCCGCTAGCAGTTAGGCTTTACTCGTAGTTTTCAAAGCGACCGGGACGCAGTTCCTTGTGGCAGCCATTTCCTATCTGTCTGAGAGAGTTCTTCACTTGCCTTGAGCAAGAATAGGTGCTATCATTCTGATTATCCATTGTATTTCATTATATTCTCAGATTAATAAAATGGCTTAGCATTCCCGGCATTTTTATGAGTATTTGCTTTATGTTCTATTTCTGGCATTTTCTATATTGTCGTATGCTTGTATTGCTGTCTATTTCCCTTCCGGGATATTACACAAAACTCTGCCAAAATCCTCCAATATGCAAGGGATGGTCCCTTGCTCAATCTCCAAGCTCAAATTCCCCAAACAATCCTGATCCGGAGCTCCCACCAAAAGAGATTGCGTCCTCCCTCTCAAGACTGCACAGTCACCAAATGCACTGCTCCTCCACAACTCCACAAATTGATCCTCCTGCAAAAAGACTGATGGAACTACCTCACCCGAGCAAGCACTCGAAGTCCCCCGGGGCTGAGGGTGAGATCTCCGAACGGAGACACTCAATGCACTAAACAGTGCTGCAGACAGGCTAAACTGCCAGCGTGCTCAAGAAGTCGAAGTGACTAGCTCAAATGCATAATAATCGAATGACCAAAATGAGGAGGCTCTCCTCTCTCTTATAGCGTTGGCCTCTCTCAAACCCTAAGGCCCACCTCCTCCAACGTAGCCTCCCTTTGCCACGTCCCTCCATGTGTCTATGTGGGTCCCCTCTCTACATGGTCTCTTGGCCCCCTTGGCTCACTTAAGTTACAACGTTGTGTCTACTAGGGAGTGCACTTTATTTTTAGAGTGAGTTATGTCCCCCTCTACTCACCTTTATTTATAATTTAATTATATAAGGCAAAATTGATCAAAATTAATATTTCCAATTAGCTGCTGCTAATTGGGAATATTACAGTCCTCCCCGCCAAAAATTGCTTGTCCTCAAGCAATGCCTGAACAAGCCTCCTCTCTAGCTGATGCTCCCCACCGACACTGCAAAATGTGCTTGGGTCCCAGATGCGCCACTGAAACCTCCCTGTCCTCTACATCACCCTGATATGAAGGGATCTCTCAATGCCAGGATCCCAAACTGATCTCTCACGGTACCAGCCAACCAACAATCCTCCTAGATCCCATCACCACCATGGCCAATAATCGCCCAAGTCCCACAGCTCGGACTGCACACTGCCTCTGGCTATGACTAATGCTCTAAGAGGTGAAGACCATGACCCCTGCTGCGCTATATCTATGATTGTGTAAGCTATCCCATCAACTATGTACCAACTCGTCACCTCTCTCCATTCCAAGTCCTGACTCAATCCCACGCTGATCCTTCTCTACTGAAATCGGGATGGAGTGCTGAAGAAACGACGACCTGTGCCCCCCTGCCAGCTAGAATCTGTAACATCTGCTATGTCCAAGGGCCCCTGCTCCGCTGTGCTCCCTACGAAGAATACCGTACCATCAAGAGGGTACCAACTCATGATCTCCCGCCAGTCCGTCCTGGAAGAAGAATCCGATGTAGCAACAACAACTGCATATGGAACACGCGTGGAGTGTTGCCGCTAGCCCGTAATCAACTCCCACTGCTCTGCCCTGTCTGCCAATGAAAGCTGCCTGTAGAAGGAAGCCCCTCTTTCTATAATGGGCCAAAGTGGGCAAGATATGCTGCAAGCTCCATCGATGTACTCCTAGAGAGTGCTACCCACTAAAAACACTGCAGCTCTGCTGACTGCGTGTACATCTATCTGCGCCTCATCCCTGTGTCGACCCACAGATGGATGCTCCACCATATCCAATAGCTCCTCCCACTCCTGATCAGGAATGTCATGCTCCCGCTGTCTACTGGCCCCCTGCAGAACAATCCCATCAACCTCCAACACCTCCAGAGGATATGGATCTGCAACTGTTGTCACCGTACTCGATGTCAGTGCATCTGACTGCCCCACCTCAATGGCTGACCCCAATGTTAGCCGCATATCCCTCATCGGCTCAATGTGGGCGCCCATTTGGCTCTCCCCCAAAGGAATATCGTGCCTGATGTGAATAGTGTCCTCCTCTGTCGACTTAGGCTCCATCACCTGCTGCTCTAGCTGAATCGTCGCAAGTGACTCTTCACCCAGAGTATATCCCGCAGAGTCCCGTGACTGCTCACCCTGGACACTGGAATGCAGCTCCGGTCTACTGTCACCATCTCTGCATGACTGCTCTCGCTCCCCAGAAGCGTCCTCAACTGATCCTATGGACTCATATGAAAAAGAGTCCTCACACTAGCATATAGAAGGAATGCCCTCCTGTTCTACCTCCGCCACCTCATCTGCATTGAATATGCCATCCACCCTCTCGATAAAGTGTCGATACAATGTCTGGAGCCCAGACACATACTGGGATGCTACCTCCGTTGTACCCAGTATCCTCTGCTCATGCATGATCTCGACATGTCCTGAGGGAAAAGTGACACATGTCTCCCTCATGACCCGCTCCCCAAGCGTAGGCTCACCGATGACTGATGTGCCACCCCTGCAGAGGATCATCTCATCCCCTAACCTGTGGTTGTCAACTAGCGCCCCGACCCAGTGCCACTGCTGAGAAGTCTCTCCCCTAGTGTGCTGAGTGTCATCCAAATATCTTGGGTGAGCCTCGCGTACCCCGCTGCTCATGCCCAGGGTGCCAAAGGACAACGACAAAATCGACTGTGCCTGTGAGTGACGTAGAAGAGGGTCAGGTGCGTGAGTCCCCGCAGATACCGTCAAGTATCGCTCATCTGTCTCCCCATCGATCTTGAGTGAAATACCCCCAAAGGTAAGCCCGATGTCCCTATCCGTGAGTCTCCCTAGAGGCAATGCTCTAAGACCCTGCTGTGCAGCACCATACACCCTCGCATACCACCGATCATCCATGTACTCCTCGACATGCCACTGCACACTGAGGCATACCCCTGTATACTGCTGGATACCCCATGCTACTATTGTACCACCCTATACCGTCTCGTGCCCTGACTGTGTCCAGGCATCGGTCACTCCCCGCGTGTTCTCAATGTGATGTAGGACACTCCTACTCCACAATGCAGTCCCACACACTACGGTACACCACCATGCAACTCCATGTCCATCAGTAGTCCACTGCTCAATGCTAGAGGCTCCCACACATCCCTAAATGTGATGACCTAGAGCTATGCCTCTACATGTCGGACTACCCCCAATCGGTATCATCATCTCCACCGTCACATCACTATACCCGCCGACGAATGGATCATCACTCCAAACCCTCCTTGAGGGGTCCGAGAAGTGAATCTCCCTATGTGTCAGTAATGTTACCACCACTGCTCGGCTCCGCTGCGTCCTCTGTGCCCCACACAAAGGTGAAGAATCCTTGGCCCCATACAAGGCGCCATCTGGTGGCCTGCCAATGCCACCTCCTCCGACAAGCTCCTGCCAAGGTATGTTGACCACCCCGTGATCCCGTGTATAAGTTTCATCTCGTCTCCCCATCGATCCTGGGTGAACCACCCCCAAAGGTAAGCCCGGTGTCCTTGTCCGTGAGTCTCCCTAGATGCAATACTCTAAGACCCTGCTGTGCAGCACCATACACCCTCGCATACCACCGATCATCCATGTACTCCTCGACATGCCACTGCACACTGAGGCATACCCCTGCATACTGCTGGATACCCCTTGCTACTGCTGTACCACCTTGTGCCGTCTCGTGCCCTGATTGTGTCCAGGCATCGGTCACTCCTCGCGTGCTCTTAATGTGATGTAGGACACTCTTACTCCACAATGCAGTCCCACACACTACGGTACACCACCATGCAACTCCATGTCCACCGGTAGTCCACTGCTCAATGCTAGAGGCTCCCACACATCCCTAGATGTGATGACCTAGAGTTGTGCCTCTACATGTCGGACTACCCCCAATCGGTATCATCGTCTCCACTGTCGCATCACTATACCCACCGACGAATGGATCATCACTCCAAACCCTCCTCGAGGGGTCCGAGGAGTGAATCTCCCTGTGTCAATAGTGCTACCACCACTGCTTGGCTCCGCTGCGTCCTCTGTGCCCCACACAAAGGTGAAGAATCCTTGGCCCCATACAAGGCGCCATCTGGTGGCCAGCCAATGCCACCTTCTTCGACAAGCTCCTGCCAAGGTATGTTGACCACCCCGTGATTCTGTGTATCAGTGTCATACCAAGACAACCTAGGGAGTCTGCCCATAAACTGGTTGGCCACTGGAGCTGACCGAAACTCCCCTAGCGAATGCGCATGCTCTACTGCTAGACCAACTGTACCCTCCAAGAGATAGTCAACCGACCTGCCTAGGAAATGATAGGTGATCTCGCCTAGATCCCAATGCCAATCTAGGGTTCCTGTATTCCCAGCACCTGGGAACTCCTGCTGAACTACACTCAGGTCCACCACTATCTCCATAACCCACTCCACCGGGTACCAACTCAAAATCTCTCGCCATCCAACCTCAACAAGTGGATGTTGCACACTATGCAACTCCGATCGTCTCATCCTGCTAACCAAGTCAACGTATGAGGTCTGACTAGGTGACTCTGTCTCTCTCTCTCCAATGGGAAGAGGTGACCCAACAACATTGCTAGTCCCATCTATGCATGCCTGAAGGGGAATGATCTGACGCTCCAATGTGCCCTCTGGTTGTACCATCAGGGAATCCAGTCGTTCCCCAATGCAGGCCAACTTGGCCGCCGACTCGGCACAAGCCACTCTCATGCCCTCCAGCTCCTTGTCTTGCAACAAGATGGCCTCCCATACTGACGTGGCCTTCCCTTTCAAAATTAGAAGGTCTACCCGAAGCTGATGATACCGCTGTCTGCGACCATCATCCAATACCTCTGTATCGCCTAGTGCCTCATCGAAGGTGGATACATCTCCTGACACCTCACCCATCTGTCGTGTGCTGCTACCACTCGAAGACTCGGACACGACTCCGATCATCACCTCAATGGATGGCTCTACTGGGGTAGGCTCTACCTTCTCCACTACGATATCAACCGACATGGTCAAGGAGGTCTCCAATGAGGGTGAGTACTGTGTCACACTAGGTGTATCCTCGAACTCCCCATAATCCTGTGTGCCCTCATCCTCCAAGTGCAAGGTAACCATTTTGATAGTTTCCCCCTCCAATACTCGGTCAAGTTGGAAAGAGGTATCCAACTCCTCCACCCAAGCTTTTTCCGAACGCTTGGATGACCTGTCAAATGTCGATAAATGGAATCTACCCACTGTGCGCTGCAAGCCCCTGTCATGTGAGTGCCTGTTCCCTCTGTGAAAGTTGCGGGGTCTGCTATCCCACTGGAGCTGAACAAAATCTCTGAATGGAAGGGCATCCCTGAACGCCTGCCCATATGCCTGATACTCGGCGAAATAATCACCCATGTGGCCAGGCTCTGGCTCCTGCTCCTGTGTCTGCACCCAGAAAAGTGGGCATAGTGGAATGTGTGGGTGTATGTGATGCCATATGCTGAGTGGCATCATGCTCCGACAAATGGTGGGATGTGCCTGATCCCTCTCCTACCTGGAAAACCCGTGGGGTCTCACGTTGTCTAGCCTCCACAACATTGAATCTGTGACCCATCACCTCAATCTGTCTCGCTAGATCCTGCATTGATTTGAGGAGTGCCTCCCCAAACTGTTTTGCCTCACTATCATCTGCCATTGGCTCTCTGTGCTCTGAATCTAGCACAGGCTCCTCCTGCTCTGCGTCTGTCACTGGCTCCTCCTGTTTTGTGTCCACCACTCGAACACAGTCTCCCTCTTCGTAGGTGTTCTCCAACCTATGCTCACGATCTCTGTACTTTCTGCCTCTGTAACAAATGTAGGGCCTCTTCCCCGGCGTCATAGACAACTAGCTCCACAGGCTGAGCCAGAACTATGCTCTGATACCACTGTAATATCTCGTTTCGAGGATATCTCTAAAACACGGCAAACTCCAACAACAGATGGATTGGGAGGGCGTTTGCCAGATATGCCGCCTCTGAAAAGAGGACGAAATCTGGAGGCTACTTGGCCCTTTCCAGACTCTGTCTAAGAGTATGGGATGAACACACCAAGTGGTATACTAACAGTAATGCTCAGATAGATAAAAATAACAGTAGTGCAAGCATATAATAACAATGTAGACATAAACAGATACTCAAGAAATATAGACAGAATGCCAAGCCATTTTATTATACTGAGAATAGAAATGAGTACAATAGGTGATCAGAGTGATGGCACCTAGACTTGCACCAGGCAAGTGAAGAAAAGCTCTCAGAATGATAGAGAAATGGTTTGGAATCATCTGCACCAACTGTTCCAGAGAACCGTCGTGTGTCATTGCTGCATCGTCAATCTCATGGGCATTTAAATGTCTCTCCCTCTGTAAAATATTGAAACTCTGGAATCAGCCTCTACTCAACAAAGCCAGAAAAGCCTAGAAAGCTTTTCGAAAATCGCTGACCCCCGAAAATCACCCCCTTGAGGATCTACGCTATCCCTCAAGGCTCTGCGTTGCCACTGAAGAGAATACTCCAAAACTTCATCCAAAACTCTGCCAAAATCCTCCAATATGCAAGGGCTGGTCCCTTGCTCAATCTCCAAGCTCAAATCCTCCAAACAATCCCACTCCGGAGCTCCCACCAAAAGAGATAGCGTCCTCCCTCTCAGACTGCGTAGTCACCAAATGCACTGCTCCTTTGCAACTCCCACAAATCGATCCTCCCGCAAAAGACTGATGAAACTACCTTGCCCGAGCAGGCACTCGAAGTCCCCCAGGGCTAAGGGTGAGATCTCCGAACGGAGACACTCGATGCACTAAACAGTGCTACAGACAGGCTAAATAGCCAGCATGCTTAAGAAGTCGAAGTGACTAGCTCAAATGCATAAACTCGAATGACCAAAATGAGGAGGCTCTCCTCTCTCTTATAGTTTGCCTCTCTCAAACACTAAGGCCCACCTCCTCCAACGTAGCCTCCCTTTGCCACGTGCTCAACCCAACCAGCGCAGTCCCTCCATGTGTCTACGTGGGTCACCTCTCTACGTGGTCTCTTGGCCCCCCTTGGCTCACTTAAGTTACAACGTTGTGTCTACTAGGGAGTGCACTTTATTTTTAGAGTGAGTTATGTCACCCTCTACTCACTTTTATTTATAATTTAATTATATAAGGCAAAATTGATCAAAATTAATATTTCCAATTAGCTGCTGCTAATTGGGAATATTACACATATAGGGCTCGTTGGAAAGAGGAAGGAGTCCTCCTTAAGATGGTGAAGGAGCCATTTTGAAATGATGTCTTCAAGATGTCAAAAAATAATTTTCTTTATGACTGTTTGGAATTTTTTAATGCAGAAGGTGATTAGGACAACAAGAGGTCATTACTGTTTTCTCCATTGTCATGTAAGATTAAGGCCTAGATCATCAAGTGCATCAAGTGCATGCAACATTAGATCAAATACTTCTTAGGGCTTCCTTCATTAGTGGTTTGATTTCTTCATTGATGGTATCTAGTCAACCAAGAGTCATGACATCATCGTCTGTAACCAAGCATCTCAAGAATATTGACGTCTCAGTCAATGCCACATTGACATCAATGGCAACCTTGATTAACAATCTCCCCCTTTGTCATTGATGGCAATATTCTTGCCCTTCTAATTTCTCTCCCCCTTTGATATCAATGGCAAACGGGGTGCCCAAATACTCCCTTTGTCAAGTTGCTTCTTTTCTTCATGAATTGTAGTCCTTCATAGGTATGTTACTCCCCCTGCCATGGTGCTCTTTCTTCTGGCGATATGTTCCATGATAGATGTGTTTGTATTTCTTCATGTGATGTACCATCTCCCCATGTCTGCACAAATTCCTTTAGCTCATGAAGGATTCTTTACCTTGTGTGATCAAGTAGAAGGCATCATCATAATATCATGTTTTTCTTCAATGGAGTTACTTCCGAGAGATGATTTATCAAGATTGTAACTCATCAAGGATTTCATAAGGGCCCACTCACGGATCACTTTCTGCAGGAATACTCAAGAATCACAAACTTCCCCTAACTGTATGTATGGTCTCTTTTTGCCAGGGTTTCACCATCAAATACTTGGAATATCAAGGACGACTTCATCTAGTCAAAAAATGTGTTGTTCGCTGGAGTGTTCAAGAGACTTCCAGATTCAACTTGCTTCCTTCTCCATACTTGTGTAACTTTCTTCTCTAGGTTGGTTGTCCTTGTTTTAGCTTGTTTAGGAACCCAAGTCAAGTTACAATCACGTGCCATATGTCCAATGTTATGGCAATTGAAACACTCTATCTTATTCATGAATGAAAGATCATGACTTCTTCTTGCAAAGTTTCTTCTAGGAAATTGACGGGGACCATTATATTTGTCCTTGTGGTATGCCCTACATTCCTTTGCCATATGCCCAAAATTTGTACAAGAATAACAATAACCAAAAAATATACTTTTGTACCTGGAGGATGGAGATTTCCTTGATGTACTTCTAAAATAATTCTGTCTTGGGATCCTTTGCTCAAATTTATTGCCTCTAGCATTCTTGACACCATCAGAATATCTTCTTGGAGTAGGGTTTCTTACAATGTCATCTTGACTCTTCTTCTTGCCTTTGCTAGAATTGGGGGCATCAATATTTCTTCCAAGCTTTTCCACATCCTTGTTGTTTGAAGCATTAGGGATTGCATCATTTTTGTTTGAAGATTCACCTGCATAACCAAGACCCAATTTATCAAGAGGAGATCTTTGATGACTCAAGATGTCATCTAGGGTTTGGGAGCTCTTTAGGCTTTTGTTCAGATGATCAACTTCCTTTTTAAGGATATCAATTTCTTCTTTCATTTTCTTGCATCCTTCATCCTTCTTTGATAGATCGATCTCCATTTCTTCCTTCATCTTGGTTGCTTCATGTGCTTCGATTTTAAGGGAGATGATATTTGATTTCATTATGAAGACTTTTTCATTCTCCTTTGCTAGATTGCTCACCATTTCTTCTTTTATTCTTGTAGCTTCACATGTTTCAGCCCTGAGAAGATTGATGTCTGATTTTAGTTTTAAGATTTCTTCATCCTTTTCTTCTAGTTGGCATATCATGGTGTTTCTCTCATTTTCTGCTTCATCAACTTGTCCTTCTATGAATGCCAAAGTTTCCATCACCTTCTCGGCTCCTTGCGCTTGTTTCCTTGCTTCTTCTAGTTGAGATCTAAGAGAGGAGACCTCTTCCTTGTATTGACCAATCTTTGCTTCAAGATTGTTCAAGCTCTCAAGTCTTTGTTCAAGGTGGCTTGACAAAGTTTCTTCCCTTTTCTTTGCCTTATCAAATTGATTTGTCATAGATATGACTTCTTCATGATGCTTTCTTTTGTTTAGATGAAATTCCTCTTTAAGTTTGGCAAGCTCCTCATCTCTTTCTTGTACTTGAAGCTTGACAAAGTCAACTTCCTTCCTTGTCTTGTCTTGGTTACCATCTTGTACTTTCTTCTTAAGTTCCTCATTTTCCTTTTTCAAACTGTTAATCTCTTCCATGGAAGTCATAAGTTTATTCAGGAGATCTTCTTCAAAGTCTTCTTTGTTCTCTTCATCTTCTAGGTCTTCTTTAGCCTTGTTGTCATCTCTCTTATCTTCAGCTTCCTTGATGAATTCTGTACTTCTTTGTTGTTTCCCATCATATTCTTGACTAGAGATCATTTTCAATGCTCCTTTTGAGTGAAGATCATGAAGTTTGTCCCATATACCTTTTGCTGATGAACATTTTTCAAAATTGGCCTTCACAGAATTTAGCAACCCATTCAAAATTGCCTTCACAGAATTTAGCAACCCATTCAAAATTGCCTTCATTGCTCTTGTATTGTACTCCTTGGATTCTTCGTCCATCGTGTCATTAGTAATCACCGATTTCCAAACTTCAATTCCTTGAGTCTTCAAGAAATTCCTCATTCTTGCCACCCATATATCAAAATTTCCATTGAACAATGGAGCCTTCGCAAATTGATTTACTTCAATTTCAATGGTTGAGGAAGACACATCTTTAGGAGGATTGGAGATTTTCTTCCTTGGCTTTGCCATTTGTGTACTAATGATCAACCTTCAAGCTGTTAGGCTTTGAGTGAAGGTACTAGCTCTGATAACAATTGTTGGAAATACTGAGAGGGGGGTGAATCAGTGTTTCTTTTCAATTGTTATTTTTACCAGTTAGATCACTTATATTTAGAACACAAAATGAACAATAATAATAAATGCTTTTATTATTTTCTTCTTTACAATAAATCAAGTACAATATATGTAGGGCTCCAACCCTAGATGAAGACACCAATCTTCAATGTCCCAGGCTCCAACCTGTATTTGCCAAGCACCAACTTGGACTTCCAAGGCTCCAACCTTTATTGTGCCAGGCACCAACTTTGTTGACTTTTGTTGACTGTTGTAGAGCTGTCTTGAGGGTTGCGTGACCCTTCTGGTTCGCTAACTGTGAGGAGACTTTGCTGGTTGAAGCATCCTGTTGACTGCCGTAACGCACCACAACACATATATTTTGTTGATCAAGTCAAGTGTATTTTTGGCTGTCTTCCGTCGATCTATTGGTATGTTTTATCAACATTTTACTTTCATGTTTATGTTATTGCTATTTGGTATCAGGTTTAAAGTAAAGTTGCATCAAGAATAGAACAACTACAAAAATTTACATGGAATTAGAGCTAAGGTGAAGACAAAGCCCAAGTTTGTATTGAGAGCAATCATCGAAGAAGTAGTACTTGTCAAGGACTCACGGGTACCTCAAATTATAATGGCTTCAAAGCTGATGACAAGTCGACTGGCAAGTCTGACTTTCATGCTTGGAAGATGTCTTTGGACTTGATCTTGGAAGATCAAGAGGTCATGGACTATGTGCAGGGTAAAATCCAAGAGCCTCCATCATCTGCACCTGCTGCCACCAAGACGAAGTATAAGAAAGGGGAAATCAAAGCTAAGCTGATCATCCGGGATTCCATCCATAGAAGTCTGGTTGCCTACATCTCTGAGCTGTGAACATGTAAGGAGATGTATGATAAGTTGGTCAACATGTTCAGGGCCAACAATGCAAATCAAGTTCTTTTCTTTAAGAACCAATTGAAAAATCTCAAGAAAGGCAGGGATGAATCCGTTCAATCCTATTTTCTGAAGTTGACTGAAATTAGGAATAACCTTCTTGCCATTGGGGAAACAATAGCTGATCGAGAAATGGTTCTCACCGCACTTGGAGGTCTCCCCTTTGAATGGCATGTATTCATTACTACCATTCTCAATAATAATGTGATTCCTGATTTTGACGAAGTATTGTCGAGATGCACTCAAGAGGAAACAAGAATGATGGAATATGAAAAGGAAGGTAATGCTGCCTTCACCACTCATGCTAAGAAGAAGAACAATGGTGGTCCGAGGAACCATGGAAGAGCCGGGGCCAAAGGAAATAAGCGAAGATGTTACACATGTAACAAGTTTGGCCGCTATGCTAGAGAATGCCCTGATAGAAGGGATTCTCCAGGGGATGATGACAACAACAACAGGGGGAATGACAATGAAAGGAACAACAGGTTCAAAGGAAAGAGGAAGGCTCCCTTTGGTCGAAATGGAAATGGGCAACCTTTCAAAATGTCAAGAAATTCCAGATATGAAGAATCTAATGTTGTTGACGATAAAATAAATGAATTCTTTCTTGTATATACCCTCTCTACTGCATCTCCACCCGACACCTTGGATGTCTGGTTGATTGATTGTGGTGCTTCAAGGCAGCTCACTGGGTTTAAAGAAGCTCTCTCTGATTTGATTGAGAAGGATACTAATTTGAAGATTATCCTTGGAGATAATGCCACCTATCCCGTGAAAGGGATAGGGACTGTGACCCTCTACTTATCTCAAGGTCAAGTCCTCCGCTTGCAAGGTGTATTGTATGTACTAGATTTGAAGAAGAACCTTGTGTCTATTTCGGCCATGGAAGACAAAGGTTTCAAGGTGGCATTCGTCGATGGAAAGGTACGCATCTGGAAGAAGAGTTTCAAGGAAGCTCTCACGATTGGGTTTTGAGTTGATACACTCTACCAAGTTGGAGGAAGTCCACTGGGGGTTATGACATGTGATACAATTCGTCAAACCGAATTATGGCACTGAAGGTATGGACACCTTCGTTACACAACCCTTCCCGAAGCAAGGAAGGTGGTGACAGGGATGCCCGAATTCAAAATTGATCATGAAGGTGTATGTCAGGGTTGTGCTGAAAGAGAAGTGGAGATATACCACAATGTTACCTTTGATGAAGATGCTTCCCTCAGGAAAGTGATAAATCTTCTGAGCTTTGAGGAAGATCATGATGTAAGATCAGGGAATCAGGAAGAGCCGAAGGATGAGATGATGCCCGATGTTGAAGGACCGATGGACCCCATTGATCCACCTCCTTCAATGAAGAGAAGATCCTCATGGCTTCAGCATACTCTCAATGATGCTGAGAGACATATGGCCCCAAGGGGGACATTCCGTGAAAGCAAGAAGCCAAATAGATACCAAGGGTATCTAGTAGCCATGAGTACAATCGTACAATCTGATCCTGGATCTTTTGAAGAAGCCGTAAAGCATCAGGTTTGGAAGGATGCTATGGACGAAGAGTACGAGTCCATTATGAAGAATGATGTTTGGGATATGGTTCCGAGACCGGAGGACAAAGCTGATGTCACCTCGAAATGGCTCTATAAGATCAAGCATGGATCTGATGGTAGTGCTGAAAAATTCAAGGTAAGATTCGTTGCTCGTGGCTTCTCTCAAAAGGAAGGCGTAGACTATGATGATATATTTGCACCTGTGGTCCGATATACCAGCATCCGATCTATTATTGCCCTTGCTGCTACGCAAGGATGGAGTCTTCATCAGATGGATGTGAAGATCGCTTTTCTGCATGGTTCGATAAAGGAAGAGGTGTATGTGGAGCAACCTCTGGTGTTCAAAGTCCAGGATAGAGACTCTCATGTATGCATGATGAAGAAAGCCCTCGATGGGTTGAAGCGAGCCTCCAGGGGTTGATATGAGAGGATAGATAGCTACTTGGTGAAGCTGGGCTTCACTCGAAGTAATGCTGATCCTAACCTTTACTTCAAGGTTGATATAGAAAAGCCTCTCATTCTGGTTCTCTATGTGGACGATCTCTTCCTAACAGGTGCTAACCCTATCATTTATCAGTGTAAGAGGGAGCTCGCTTCTATGTTCAAGATGAAGGACCTAGGACTGACGCATTACTTCCTAGGCCTGGAGGTCTGGTAGAGACCTAGCGAGATTTTCCTCTGTCAAAGAAAATACATTGTGAAGCTGCTGGAAAGATTTGGAATGGTGGACTGTAAGTCTGTGTCGACACCGATGGAACTCAACTTTAAGAAGTTGAGTGGAAACGCTGCTGGGCCTGTGCTAGAAAATCCTACCGAGTATCGACAACTCGTAGGGGCCGTGATGTTCTTAGGAAACATCCACCCGAACGTATGTTGTGTAGTGAACACTTTGAGTCAACACATGGTTGATCTTGATAACATTCACTGGTTTGGTGCCATGAAACTCTTGAGAC
Source organism: Pinus albicaulis (assembly GCA_034641835.2). NCBI lineage: Eukaryota > Viridiplantae > Streptophyta > Pinopsida > Pinales > Pinaceae > Pinus > Pinus albicaulis. Next base: position 918,036,854 of record CM076583.1, on the reverse strand, counting down.
ATCTCTGGGGCACGATAGACCATGGGCTGAGATACACTGTTGGGAGTTTGAGACTCTGTGGATATTCTGATGCCGATTGGGCTAGCAGTGTGGTGGATCGTAAGAGCACATCTGGATGCTGCTTCGCATTTGGGTCTGTTTTGAGCAGGAAGCAGAAGTCGATGGCTTTGAACACCGTTGAGGCCGAATACATTGCAGCGTGTATGGCCTGTTGTGAAGCTACTTGGTTGCAAAAGCTCTTCAGAGAGCTATTCGAGCATGTGCTAGGTACCATCGTTATCCTTTGCAATAAACAGAGGGGGATTTGTTTGTCAAAGAATCCTAGGTTCCATGATTGATCCACGCATGTTGATATCTTGTACCATTTTTATTCGGGATATGGTATAGCAAGGCGCTGTAACGCTCAATCATATAGGAACTGATGAGCAAGTTGCGAATATTCTCACAAAGCCCTTGGGGAAGGTCATGCTCCTAACCTTCCTTGAGAATCTTGGAATCGTGGAATGATCCTATGCTGAGGGTCCTGTTGGACGATGAGCTTTGGGAGCTCCAAGGGGCTTTGGGGATAGCTTCGTGGAGCTATAAGCAACCACAGGGCTAGGCTTGCTGAACCTTGTTGCTGTGCTTCTGCCCCATCGTGATGATATTGAGTTGGTTTACCTCTCTTTGAATTGTGTCCCATATGCATCCTACCCATGGAGTACTGGACTCATGGGAAGTATCTCTCATTTTGGCCAATGAGGCGGGAAATGTGGATAGAGACCGATAGCAAGACCGATGGACACATCGGATATTGCCGTACTCTCTATATCTAGGATGGCACGTGTCCAACCACTTGATCTGGGATCAAGTTTAGTGAGGTTTTGGACCTGCAACTGACTTCGGGTCAGGTAAACTAACTTCGGGTTAGTATATGACTCTTTTGAGTCCAAGTGAGGTTTTGGACCTCCAACTGATTTTGGGTTAGTTAAACTAACTTTGGGTTAGTATGAGACTCCTTTGAGTCCTATAGAGGTTTCGAACCTCTGAGTTGATTTTTTCAGCTGGGAGTGATGTCTTTGTGACTCACCATTTGTTCTGAAATAAAGAAGCCAACAAAGCAAGTTACTGCGGGATGACTCACGATGTTTGGATGGCACATGTGGATGGAGTTCTCCCTAGTTGAGAGGGAGTTTTAATTTTGGGCAACTAGGTCCAAACTCCATGTTGTGATGCTCAGATGACGATGCCAATATTTTTACTGGATTCCTCTTTCGGATTGGTGCAAGATCTATCTAAAGGTCATCTTGCTCGGATGAGCAAAACATTTATTTTGACTTAATTCCACTTATCTGCAAGGTCGGCCAGAATTGTAATGTAGGCTTGGAGCCCCAACAAATGTGTCACACACCCTTAGAGATGGATATATATTGGTCAACGTTGGAGGTCATTTTCACCATCACTCATCACACACTTCTTTCTTGTGTCTGATTGGTTCGATTATCATTTTGGAAGCTTCTCTTCTCTCACACGTGGGAAAATAACAGCTAGGGTTTTTCTGTTTCGGATCTGATCTAGTGTTTCCAGCGCAAGTTTGACCAGTGTTGACTTTGGTCAACGCTTGGTCCATTTGACCTCAAACTTTCCCAGAACTTCGATCTCTGCAGTCTGCATTTTTTGGCACAAAAATCGAGGCTGGATGTTGACCTTTGACCTTGCTGCGTTGACCATTGACTGAACAATGTTGACTTTTGTTGACTTTGGGTTGACTGTTGTAGAGCTGTCTTGAGGGTTGTGTGACACTTCTGGTTGGCTGACCGTGAGGAGACTTTGCTTGTTGAAGCATCCTGTTGACTGCCATAACGCACCACAACACATGTATTTTGCTGACCAAGTTAAGTTTATTTTTGGCTTGTCTTTCGTCGATCTTTTGGTATGTTCTATCAGCATTTTACTTTCATGTTTATGTGATTGCTATTTGGTATCGGGGTTAAAGTAAAGTTGCATCAAGCATAGAACATCTACAAAAATTTACAATATTTTTACTCCATCCCTCGGTATAGCCAATAAATGATGGTAAACTCTAGTATAGTTGCCATTAAATACATGATGGCAAAGGTTACCTAACTGCTATCGTGAACCACCACTATTTTTCTTCTTGTTTTTCGTGACCTTCTTGACGGATTGCAACAAGGGTTTCTTCGCGTTGATGGCACTAGACACTGAGGTTTCAGTTGGCTCAGGCATTATATTTGGAGGTGGCCTCATTTCAAATTGGGGAGATGGAGAAGAGTTGTCCAGCTGAAAGTTTTTGTGAAATTGAAAAATCATGAAATGAGGTATGTTCAAACTTCAAAGTAAATAAAAAAAAAGAAACTTTGAAAGGTAAATTTAAAAAAAAGAAGAAACTACATTATAATAATTATTTTTTAATTTTATTGTTTACTTAATAAGAAAAAAAATATAATTTTGGTGAAGAAATTGAAAACCTGCATGCTTAGTTAAAAATTAAATTAAATTTGTAAAAAAAATTAATTATTAAACCTACATACCTTTGAGTTGGGTTGTTGTTGAACAATTTGATAACCCTGGCGCGATGTTGATAAATGTTGATAACACTGTCATGGTATGGCCACTGGAAGTGTAAAGGATAGAGGCACAATTTGATAACACTTGCACGATGTTGATGACACTATCATGGCATGGCCACTGAAAGTGTGGAGGATAGAGGTGGCAATGAACAGTTGAGAAACCAATCAACCACCCACGAGTTGCAACTTTGAACCAGCTGTAACGTAGCTTTATGCACAGAGGTTGAATAGGGAACAGAATTTGAAGGTCGAATAGGTTTTAGTGTGCCACGAAATGAGCGCGGAGGTTGTACTGTGAAATAAAACTTTGTTAGCTTTAGCGTGGATAACAATAGACACCGAATTGAGAAGAGTCGATACAACACTGAATTCAATGAGCAACAAAACAAAAATGTGGGTGACGGATTGAAACCAAGACAAAAGCAGATGCAAAGAAAGCAACAATGGAGAAAATAATGAGATTCATAGAGTTTAGTGGCTTTCATTTTCGTGTTTGGGCACGTAGATTTAGGTTTTTATTTTTATTTTTTTAATTCCCAGTGTGTGTGTGCATCGAGAGGTGATCAAATGTCCCAGATTTTTTCCTAGGACAGCGGAAACGTGGCTTAAAAGTCCTCGATTTGAGCGAGGGACGAATTGGGAATGCCTTAGACATCCTAAAGTTCCTATTGCCATCCCTAGTCCTTCTAGAACATCTCCTACACGTTTTAAAGTCCCTGGAATGCGGGGACACAAGGGAATGGTGGGGTTTTGGGGTTGGGGAGAGGGACGCATCTCCGTGCAACATAGGAAATTATAAAAGAAGCCAAAGGGAGAGGTGAAGACGCATTATTTTGGGGAGACCAATTTTTCTCAAGTGAGTGAGAGGGGAAAAGTGTGTAGCTACAAGAATTTTGGAGCACAAGTTTATAGGTTGATTGCATAAGAAGAGGGTCAAGACTCACTTGTGGACATGGCCAAGGGTTTGTCACATGGAAGAGGAGGTTGAAACTTGATAGGCCGAATTTCAGCAGGAAGGCTGTGAGGGTTTATTCCAAACTTGGGAGGAGGATGAGTCAGTACTGGTGGGCCGAAATTGTTGAGAACAGCCAGCAAAGGGTGCAAGGCGAATTTCTGAGGGGGTCAATTTGGCAGGTTCCATTGCTGTATTTTCTGTGCATTCTCTGTGGGTTTATTTCCTTGTTAAAGGAGGCCCCAATTTTCTTGACTAATAGAAAGTGGAGGAGAATTTGTTGGGCATAATTTTCTGCTGTGTTTTGTGACTGATTTTCTATTTATTTTCCACTGCATGTTTATTTAACAGTTAAATCACTAGTGTATTTATTTTCAGCAATTTTCAGAAAAATATTTTACTAGGTGAAACATTTTCCTGGTTATAAAATAAATTGCTAGTAAAATCAAAACAGATCTGGTATTAGAAAATTAATAACAACCCCAATCAACATATTTGGTAACATAAGGATCACGAGTCTTTTCTTTCAACCACATTAAGTACAAAATTCAACTTTTATTTTTTGTTTTAAAAAATCTGAATATAGTTCAAGAAATATCATAAATCAGAATCCTTTCAAGTCTCAAAAACCCTTTCAAGTCATTATCATACATTGGACTTTTTTTCTTAATTGATTCTCCTTGTGCTGGAGGAGAGCTGACCTAAACACAGAATAAGGAGTTACCAAAGCAGTATTGGGTATCCTTCATTAACCCTAGGGTCTCTCTTGTGTCTAGGGCTTTGTCACTTAAAGTGAAGGTTTTGTGTGGTAACACCTGTCAAAAGATGTGAGTGCAAGTGCTCATTTTTTTATCTCATTTTGTGTAAGATCTACTAGTTTTTACGATTCTGTAAAATTTCTCTAGCAATTTTTGCAAACAAAATTTATGCCTTTCCCAACAACTCATTTTCGTCTAAGATATGCTAATTTCTGTCCTCTGATAAATTGTAATTAAAAAAATGGATTGTTTTTGTTTGGGTATGATCGTTTCAAACAAGTTATTACATGTTTGTGTAGTGCTTCCCTTGCACTGCATAGATTGGTTATTAATTTATTATCTGGCAGATTCTAGGAAAAGATTCTGTCTTTTCTATTAACAATGATCATAATGTGCTCAGCCACAAAAAAATCATGAAACTTGATTATGCAACTCTGTATTTTCATTTGAAATACCCAAGGAACATGCCATTTTAGTTAAATTTCAAGATAATGCTGGTTAGGTTAGCTGAACTCACCGGGTCACTTTTTAATAGAGTTGAAGAGATGGTAGAATTTAATGTTTCAAGATTTTCTCTTGTAATTGTTTGAACTATGAAGGTAGGTCCAAGGAGGTGGAAATGTTGGTAATGCTTTAACTGGAGCGGCAAGGCTAGGATTAAATCCTCGAATCATATCGAAGGTGAGTCTGTTTAACAATGGGTATCTGGTCTTTATTGTGACAATTGTTAGAATGCCATTTTTGTATACTTTCATTTTTTCTAGAGGTTTTTTGCCTGTCTTCAACTTTCCATGCATTGGTAATTTTGAGAAATGCAAGTATCTCTCTTCTTTGATCTTCCAAATTGAACATTTTGGTTCAAGGTGTGAAAAGGAATAATAGCTGGTTCTCACAAGTGAATAAAAGAAATGTGATATTAGTAATTTAGTCTAATATGATAGAAGGAACTTCTGTGATTGTAGGTTGCTAATGATGCTCCAGGAAGAGGGATTCTGGCTGAGTTAGAAGCTGATGGTGTTGACACCTCATACATTGTGGTAATTTTCACTTTTTCTTTAGACTGATTCATGTTGCAGGACAGTAAGACAAGTTTGAGGCAAGTTTTAAGATCAATTCATGTTAATTTTTAGGGCTAGATTGTTCTCCGCTGTAGATATTTGCAATTTTAAAATTTTCAACATTTTCATATAACATTCACCCCATAACATCATTTCATCATTAGCAATTATGTAGAGATAGATAGATAAGATAAGATAAGATAATTTTATTAATGTCCAACGAATGACCACCAAAAGGTCAACAGGACTGCCGGTTACAATGATTACACCATGCCTAGCCGGTGGACCAAATTGTCCCCTTCCTTTATAAAAGCAGGAAATACAAACTACAAAGAGTGCAAATGCAAAGTAAAGGCTAGATGACTAAAGCATCTTGACAATAAGCTGCGATGAAGAAGTCTTGGAGGAGAAAGAGGAGCCTCCTGAAGGAGGGGAGACTCCTACTCCTAGCATCCGAGGCCGATAGAAGAGGACTGAAGGAAACTTGTCAATGTCTGTTGACCCAAGAAGGAATTGGACTGCTGCTGCTGTCGTCTGGAGGATTTGGGGCGTCTCCTGGGGGAGGGTCTGGTCCTGAAGCGCTGATGGGGTCTAGCGGGACAAGACCCCTAGATCTGCACTGATCTGGAATCATGGAGAGAACAATAACTTCAACAATGCAGCGGAACAACAAAGGAACAGTAGAAGAAGACCATGCTCAATAGAGACACCAGGATTTAGGTCAGAGATCAAGGCAAAACCCAACCAAATTCTTCTTCTTAGATATTCATCAAATGTTTAGCTGAGATACAATGTACAACAAGAACGAGACACATCAATTATATTAGGCCACCTAGGGCCAAACTGGGATCATACATGATCCTCATAAGTCAATCAAAGAAGCATTTTCAAAACCTCTGAGAGGGCTGCCTCCAAATCACTGTATATATAACATAGACCCCTGTCTCAATTAGCACTTGTCAACTTGTCATAAGGGCACTGTCATACCATGTCATTCATCACTGTCACTGTCATATCTAGTCATACATCACTGCATTATCATACCATGCCATTTATCACTGTTACTGTCGTATCTAGTCATATATCACTTGATGCAGGAAAACGCTGCAAAACCCAGAATCTCTCCAATACCATGCATATAAAAATGCATCTCAATAACTGCTCAAATAAAAACATGCATATAAAAATGCATCTCAATAACTGCTCAAATAAAAACTACAAGTCTGGGCAATTCACACACTATCATTTGCGGAAGCTTGTAACATCTGTTGACAACTTTTTAGGGTTTATGAAAACCATACTTCATCACCACCCCAAAACTCAATTCCTTTATGCGAAAGCTCTTTCTTTTTATCTTCAAATCTATGGTTAAAACCCACTCATCATCACATACATAGATTCTTCTATAAAACCAAATCATTCTCATACCCAAAGTTGTTCCTCAATTGAAAACTTTCCAAAAGTCTTATAAAAGACTTTAATTAAAATACATTGGTTTCAAAACTCCAGCTTTATAATCAGACCCGACTCTTATCATAGCGTTTGATTCATATGAACACTTCGATTTCAAAGTTTGACTCTTAGCGTTTAAAATCATGCAAACATTTCAATGTAACAATTGAAGTTATTACCAACGCATATTTAACTTTCAACCGCACATCAACATTAACAATGCGTCTGGCCCTTTAACTTACCATTCTCTTCAACGATCATTGGATGGCTTTTATCTTCCGCTGCTGGCAACATCCTTCAAATCGACTTTCTATTGGTTCTCTGCACTACCATTGGTTTCCATATGTGCCAATGCATCTCAGCGCCACCCATCAGCCATTGCTCCAGCGTAATTTAGGTCTTGATACCAACAATTATGAGCGTTTGGGCCACTCCTCAAAGGTTCGACCAACACCAGTTCTAAGCAGCGTGATACCACTGTTCAACGCTGGTTATTACACCATTCAACGCACAACACAATAAAACGCAGTTTTTTTGTAATTCAGCTCCTCATAAATAAACAAATGAATCAAAATGTCAAATTCTGTTCTTGCGTGTCCTCCTACTGTTCGATTTTACCCATTCAACCAATCTTGAATTCCGCATTCTTAAGACTCCTCACACATTTCTGATTTTACAAGTGTCAATGCACGTACTTGCGACACCATGGCTCATAGTTCTATTTCACATGCTAACTTCAAGATTCCAACATGTGATTTTCCAACGCCTTTCTCCCTACACACTTCGACTTCTGTTCATAGCGGCGTAAACATTTAAGGGTTGTAACTCAATATCGATCCCAGCTCAATCTTGTGAGTTGAGAAACGATCCCATCGCTGCAACTATAGTAAAACCCAATTGTAATCTTGATATAACCATCGAGTTCCACAATGGAACCCAAATTCGGTTCTATGTCCTCAACGCTGTTACTGGATTGGAATTCACAGTATTTCCCATTCTCTTTGTCATTCATCGACACATGAATGAACCATATATTCATCTCCGGCTTAATTCTACAGTAATCCCATTCAATTCATGCACAATTATATCATAATGACCTTAAACTGCAATCGATCCTCCACCAACAGGATCAAAACGCATTGATTCTCTGTTGTAACTAGCGCCCAGCACAATTTCAGAATAGAAATGAAAATCGATCCCAATTGGATCTGGCAATTATAAATTGGGTTATTTCTGTATCACATACCTCTTATTGTAAGTATGATGAAGCCCTCTCATAGATTGTAGCCGTTCCATCGTTTGCGCTTATAGCAACCCACACGATCTTCAACCGATTCACTCAACAACTGTGTAATTTAACTCTGTTCTAAACACGATCCAATGCTTTTACTCTCCAATGAATTTCGCCATCATACCTTATGAGCTCCGTTCAACTGTGCGAATATTCACAGTTCATATGGTATGCTTTTCACCATATGTAACCCTCAAAAGATACAATTCGAAGCAGAAAATCAATATCAACTAAAAATCGATTATTCCCAAATATGCAGATTTCATAGAACTCAACATCTTCCTACTAAATTAGACCAAGAATATATCTATTTCACACAATTTTCAAAACAAATTCCTCATTGATATTTATAAAGAAAAACCCTCTTGGTCGATGGCCAGATTTTCAATCGATGGCCCTTTTACAAAAGCCCGTAGGCTTGCAACCTTTGCTGTCCAAACCTCACCTCTAATCACTCTATTTTGCCTTTGAGGCTCATAAATTTATACAAATTGAATTGAACCAATTTAGGTTCAAATCCCCTTAATTACTCAACAAGCCCTCAAATATCTCAACAAATCCTACAATCTAGATTTATCCCTAAAATCTTGAAACTAAATCTAACTTAGGCTCATAATTAATTCTTAAATATCTAAAATCTATTTCTCTCATGTTCTCCAAATTATTTTGGGAACATTAACAAATCCTCACATATAATTAATTAAAAATATAATTTAATCACTCAAAAAAATTTCATTAATTTTTACATAAATTAATATTTCCTCACAAACATGAGACCCTAGGTTTAATAAAAATTCAAAGTATTTTTCCGAGCTAATGCTCCTGCATCAGACTCCCAAGGTTGAAAATGACCATGATCTCCTGATCATGCGTTTAAGTCTTCGTCCGCCTAGATCCGACACTTTGTTCTGTAACTCATCATCAATTTCTGCTGCCGTACTCTGCTTTTCTCCAGGTCTCCATATCTTATGCTGTCATGCTCCACTCGTTGCACTTTCACAATCTGTCTCTGTCTTCATTTTGCTGCTGCTGCTTCTCTTCCTTGCTGATGTCTTCCTCTGAGACACTTTCAACATGATTCTTCTGATTAATTCAATTTCTCTGTCCAATAATTCTTTAGATTGCTGATTTCTTGCTGCCTGCTGAGCTTTGGCTTGCCCCTTGCTTCTATGCTTGCTTTTGTTCTTACTTGCTCAATTCTTACTGCCGCTCAATCATCCATGCCTTCTTGTCTTCCACAACGGAAAACTTCTTCTCTGTCTTCTCCTATCAGCAACTTACTGGACTGGTACATTGTGTACTCCTTTCTGCTATCTTCATCTCTCTGCATCTGCAATTCCCAATTTTGAAATTGAGATTCTTCCTCCACTGAATCTTGACTATTCAACATCATTTCCAGCAACATAACGTCCTCATCCCATGGATTTGAAATTTCCACAGAATTTTCTTCTTCCTTCATTTGACTGCTCAACTGAGTCAAATGTTCTTCAGCCTCTGCAATAACACCTGCATTCACAAAACACTTGTTAAAACAAAAATCATAAGGCATCAATGCCTTTTCTTCCTTTGCCAGCACTTCAGTATGCTGTTCTGAGTTCTCCTCCACTATCAGCACATCAGTATGCTGATCCAAACTTTCCAAAGAATTCTTTGAAGAATTCTCAAGACTATCAAGTAGTCCTTCTCGTACATCATCTGCCTCCACAATATCTTTCTGCTCTTGTTCACTGTAGTGAACTTTGCCTTCTGCTGCAATCTCTCTGTCATACTCTGAATTTACCAACAAGTATTCCAACAATGCAATTTCTCTGTGGCATTGCTGAAGCATTTCACCATCACTTACAGTCCCTGCATTCATACACAACTTGTCAGTTTGAAAACTACAAGTTTCAATAGTCTCAACTGTTGCTTCACTTATCAGTGCTTCAGACTGATCTACTTCTTCTGCATCCACAAGAACTTCCTCTTGTACTGTAACAGTTTCAAGTACAAACGCATCACTGCTTTCTTCTTCAAAGTATTTATCTCCTGAAAGATTCTTTTCCATGCTTGTGACAACTTCACAAGATTGCGCATCCTCCTCAGTAAAACCTGTAATCACATCACAATTGTCAGCTACAAAAATACAAGGGTTTACATTATCCAGCTGATTTGGATCTGCCCAATAACTCATCATCTGCTCGAGCTCCCTCAGCTCTTCTGTTAACTGCATGTTTATCTGTTGATCTCTCTTTACTTGTAGTTTCTGCCATTTCACTTTCTTCCTCATGGTCCAACCATGTCTCTGGTCTTTCATATTTTCCTGTAACAATTTCATCAATAACTCAAGATGAACTACTATCTCATCTTTCTCTTTCTCATACTTTTCATCAGTCCACTGCTGTCTTATGCCATTTGCCTTGGCATCTTTCTCCCTTTCTCCACTGTGGCCTCTCTCTGAACCTCTGCTCTCTCTTTTATGACTTTCAGTAGTCATCTCCTTCACCATGAGTTTCTCACCCATGAGTTGCACCAAGCCTCTTCAACAGCAAGCTCTCCTGCTGCCACTTACCTCACCAATCCCTTTCTCTAGATCTGGTCTTTTGGTAATCACTGGTCCTCTGCTAGAACCTTTCGAGCATTTCTCCACTGCTCCTTCAGGCTTCACTCATCTGCAACTTTATTCAACCTCTGTTGAATGTCCAAGTTCTGCCACATACACTTAGAATCCTTTGTCGGACTCCTCCATCACTGCTCTCCAGCTGTGATCTGCTTCTTTCTGCCGAGACTTCTTCAACCTTCTTGCAACCTGAATTTGTCAAGCCTAACCTTCAAACCAGAGTTCAATAATAATGATCATTAACTCACCTCCAAGATCCTGTTGATCTTGACTTATCTTTCACCCGCACTGCATCTATGTGCCGCAACCTTCATCAGTTTCAAAATCTGATATTCATTCATCACATGCAATTAACTCAATTTAAAAACTTCAATCTTCACACAGAGCTATTCCAGCTCTGATACCACTTGATGCAGGAAAACGCTGCAAAACCCAGAATCTCTCCAATACCATGCATATAAAAATGCATCTCGATAACTGCTCAAATAAAAACTACTAGTCTGGGCAATTCACACACTATCATTTGCGGAAGCTTGTAACATCTGTTCACAACTTTTTAGGGTTTATGAAAACCATACTTCATCACCACCCCAAAACTCAATTCCTTTATGCGAAAGCTCTTTCTTTTTATCTTCAAATCTATGGTTAAAACCCACTCATCATCACATACATAGATTCTTCTATAAAACCAAATCATTCTCATACCCAAAGTTGTTCCTCAATTGAAAACTTTCCAAAAGTCTTATAAAAGACTTTAATTAAAATACATTGGTTTCAAAACTCCAGCTTTATAATCAGACCCGACTCTTATCATAGCATTTGATTCATATGAACACTTCGATTTCAAAGTTTGACTCTTAGCGTTTAAAATCATGCAAAAATTTCAATGTAACGATTGAAGTTATTACCAATGCATATTTAACTTTCAACCGCACATCAACATTAACAATGCGTCTAGCCCTTTAACTTACCATTCTCTTCAACGATCATTGGAACGGCTTTTATCTTTCGCTGCTAGCAACATCCTTTAAATTGACTTTCTATTGGTTCTCTGCGCTAGCATTGGTTTCCATATGTGCCAATGCATCTCAGCGCCACCCATCAGCCACTGCTCCAGCGTAATTCAGGTCTTGATACCAACAATTATGAGTGTTTGGGCCACTGCTCAAAGGTTCGACCAACACCAGTTCTAAGCAGCGTGATACCACTGTTCAACGCTGGTTATTACACCATTCAACGCACACCACAATAAAACACAGTTTTTGTAATTCAACTACGTATGAATCAAAATATCAAATTCTGTTCTTGCGTGTCCTCTCACCGTTCAATTTTACCCATTCAACCAATCTTGAATTCCACATTCTTAAGACTCCTCACACATTTCTGATTTCACAAGTGTCAATGCACGCACTTGCGACACCATGGCTCATAGTTCTACTTCACATGCTAACTTCAAGGTTCCAGCATGTGATTTTCCAACGCCTTTCTCCCTACACACTTCGACTTCTGTTCATAGCGGTGTAAAAATTTAAGGGTTGTAACTCAACATCGATCCCATCTCAATCTTGTGAGTTGAGAAACGATCCCATCGCTGCAACTGTAGTAAAACCCAATTGTAATCCTGATATAACCATCGAGTTCTACAATGGAACCCAATTTCGATTTTATGTCCTCAACGCTGTTACTGGATTGGAATTCACAGTATTTCCCATTCTCTTTGTCATTCATCGACACATGAATGAACCATATATTCATCTCCGGCTTAATTCTACAGTAATCCCATTCAATTCACGCACAATTATATCATAATGACCTTAAACTACAATCGATCCCCCACCAACAGGATCAAAACGCATTGATTCTCTGTGGTAACTAGTGCCCAGCACAATTTCAGAATAGAAATGAAAATCGATCCCAATTGGATCTGGCAATTATAAATTGGGTTATTGCTGTATCGCATACCTCTTATTGTAAGTATGATGAAGCCCTCTCATAGATCGTAGTCGTTCCATCGTTTGTGCTTATAGCAACCCACACGATCTTCGACCGATTCACTCAACAACTGTGTAATTTAACTTTGTTCTAAACATGATCCAATGCTTTTAATCTCTAACGAATTTCGCCGTCATACCTTATGAGCTCCGTTCAACTGTGTGAATATTCACAGTTCATATGGTATGCTTTTCCCCATATGTAACCCTCAAAAGATACAATTCGAAGCATAAAATCAATATCAACTAAAATCGATTCTTCCCAAATATGCAAATTTCACAGAACTCAACATCTTCCTACTAAATTAGACCAAGAATATATCTATTTCACACAATTTTCAAAACAAATTCCTCATCGATATTTATAAAGAAAAACCCTCTTGGTTGATGGCCAGATTTTCAATCGATGGCCCTGTTACAAAAGCCCGTAGGCTTGCAACCTTTGCTGTCCAAACCTCACCTCTAATCACTCTATTTTTCCTGCTTTATTTGGCCTTTGAGGCTTATTAATTTATACAAATTGAATTGAACCAATTTAGGTTCAAATCCCCTTAATCACTCAACAAAGTCCTCAAATATCTCAACACCCCTATAATCTAGATTTTTATCCCTAAAATCTTGAAACTAAATCTAACGTAGGCTCATAATTAATTCTCAGATATCTAAAATCTAATTCCTCTCATGTTTTCCAATTATTTGGAAAAATTTACAAATCCTCACACATAATTAATTAAAAATATAATTTAATCACTCAAAAATCTCATTAATATTTACATGAAATTAATATTTCCTCACAAACATAAGACCCCTTAGTTTAAATAAAATACAAGGTATTTTTCCGAGCTAATGCTCCTGCATCACTTGCCACCCCATCTATTAAGTAATATTTTATTGATTAACAATAACCATAATTGAATTTTAAACATAAATAGTCAACTGGAGGATAAGAGGTCTAGTCAAGAGCCGACCTGCCGACCTACCATGATCATAGGTCCTAATAAAGTGACATTACCACTACTGGTCACCAAGCAACAATAATGGCCTTCGGTCATAAAAATGAAGGACAATAGGTCTCATCACGAGATGAATTTTTCACTTTTGTTAGCTCCCGTGAATGGCATTATTATTAACTGGTTACTACGCCAGAATAATGATCTTCAGTTGACATCTAACTAAATTGAAAGGCTTTTGTAACTATGTACTTATTTCTAATAGATGAGACACTGGCATCTCAATGGGTTAAAAAGGCACCCCTGTCGAGGCTATGGACGCTTGCTAGTAGCAGTGGCTATGCCTATGGTATAAAAGTTAATTTAATACTATAATCTACTTGGTTACCTTTTTTCTCAAAGCTAATTTTTGATAAAGCTGATTGTTGCATATACAAGGTTTTCCAGAACTCATCATTCATGGGGTAATATTTAATCAGTTCTTAGATGATGGTGGTTATGGTTTATATTTATTATTGAGTTATCAATATTTACTTTACATGCTAGAGATGGAACTTTGATATTTGATATTTGACATTTTGTGTCATATAATCTATCATTCCTCTATTCTACAAGTATCATATATTTAACCAAATATAGTTGCTTTGCCCAATCAGTCACAATTTACTCATAGCTTAACAACACCACTACTATTTTTAGGTAGAATAAAGAGGCCTAATTATGATTTTTAATCCCAGGTAATTGGACAGACCTTGATAAGAAAATATTGAGATAAATAACTCTCATAATTTCTGTGCTCATAACACCCAAAGCTTATGGGTATAGGGAATGTATCTTTTCCCTTATTATCCATTATTATCCCATGTCATTCACAATATGATTATGTCACTTTTATATGTAATAATGTAATTGAGGTGATGAATTACTGATTAAGGATACTCATGAGATGTTTTAAAGATAACAAGGAAACTAATGAGTTTGGTGGAAGGAAATCCTGCTACACTTTCTGATTACTTTTTTTCAGCTTGCATGGCTTCCACCTTCCGCATCACTTTTAGCATAAGCTCAACCTACATCAACTTCAACAAATGTCAATCCATAAATGCCATTCCACATTTTTACGGAGGTAAAACTTGAGGTAAAATAGCACAAGTTTTTGATTTATTAAAAGTTTAGGAGAATGTCATGAAAAACCATTGAGAATTATTCATTCATATTTTTCAACCATTATTTCCCCTTCTGTACCACTTCCCATTTTTCAGAGACAAAAAATATTTCAGTTTGGGGGAGTGTTACTTTCATTATCGTGAACATGCCATTAATATTCTTTATCATCCATCAATCTCCTTATTCATTCTCAAAATCTCCCTTATTCCATGTTGTTATACACCAAACAAAGATTTCACCCATGATTGTAGCAACCACCTCAATTTGTTTTCTAGTGTAGCACGAGGGCATGCTAATTCCCCGGTTTGGGGGAAGGGTTTCTATGCATGATGAGTTATTTCTCATTTCTTCCTAATTTAAGGTATTCAATCCTAAAATTGATTTGTGTATATCCTTAAAATTATCAACTGGATTCTTGTGATTTTTGGACAACAAAGAGTTATCATTAAACCCATAAATTTTCAAGCTAAACCAATTTGTAAATTCCAAAAAATCATGAATTATTACCTACAACCATTTTGCTGACATATTGAAATCCATTCATTGCATTGATTTGATTTTCGGATTGGAGAAGCATTGATATGGTATAAATTTTCTTACAAAATTTCAACAAAATCTAGTTTGTAATGAAATTTATTTTTACTTGTATCATACTTTGTTGCAACTTCATATACATATGGTTGAAAGTGTACATGAATTTTTTTTTGAAGAAGCATTTGGGGAAGAAGCCTTCTCTTCCATCAATATCATGCGCTGGGGTGAGAATTTTGATTATTGTATTACAACTTAGTTAATACAGAGGCATTGGGCTACATGAGGATATGCAACATGTTCAGTTTGGGGGAGATGTTGGGACAGTAATTTGTATTATTATTATTATCACTTATTAAAATCCATTTCTAATGTCCTTTATCACATTATTTATCATAATTTATTATATAATTCCATTTCATAATTATTTATGCTCTTTTGGATAAGTAATACTCGTTCTCCTTTATTTTAATAAATTAATGATTATTATGCATGATTTTTCCAATTATGGTTTATTAATGAATTTTTTATAATATCACTCATGACTTTAGCCTTCAATATCTCTTCCAGATTACATATTTGATCTTCAACTGATAATTAAATATTCCAACTCAGAAATTCGCTGGGATAACAAGAGACAATTTTGCGTTGAACATTTCGGGCAAACGAAAAAGAATCTTGAAAATAAGAAACATGGGTTTTGTGTAGAATAGACCAATTAGTTGTCTTATGAGCATTTTTCCAAAATTTGGTCTTGATTGAGAGAAATGCAAGGTTCTTCGAAGAACATATTTTGTATATTTTCTGTTGTGGCCGTTTTCCAAATTGCCCCAATTGTAGTTACCAGATTTGACTTGTGCCAGCTGAACCATGATGGAAAGATCTTTCAGACCTCATCTTGCTATTTGAGATTTTGTAATAATTTTATTTCCCTTTTTTGTTTGTGTATTTAAAAGGACACAAATCAGAGAGAAGGGGGATATAAGGCATAGAGGATTGGCTACGCAAGGAATGAAGATATGTAATAGAACATTTCATTAAGTTAATGCAAGTTATCTTTCTTTCCTTCTTGTGATTTTGTGATTACATTGCAGCCCTGATCAGGGAGTTGGGCCCACTCTCCTGACCAGGTTTTGCATGCTTTCTCTGTGTGTGTTAATTTCATTTCCTATTTTTTATATTTCTTAATTACTGTGACAGTAGATGTAATTGCTAAAATCCTTATTTGCTGTGAATGTATTGCAAGTTTTAAAATTCATTGCTGTTATTATTTCATTGTTGTTATAGTGATTTTTTTTCTTTACTTAGACTTCTAATCCACGATTAACATAGAATCGTGCTATTGTCATCTGCATATATTTTGTGCGTTAACCTTGCAATAACCAACACACCCAAATTGATAATTAATGTGGGAAAGGGTTTGAATAATCATTCACACTTGGACACCAACAACAATCATATCATGGTTACTAAATGAAATATGGTTAATATTCTGAATGTTTTCATTATGATTAAAATACATCACATCAAAGAGCGTAGACACAACAAATTCCATGACATAGACAGAGTCTCACCCAAGGAGCAAATTGAAATCCAAGGGGCCTTGGACTACCATAACATCAATACAGACAATTTTTTCTTCCAAGGTAAATGCACCTAAGGATGGATCCCAAAGGTTGATTAGCTCTTTTATTAAAAGCCAAAAAATTCTAAGTAATAGACACAAGCTAAGGGGAACCCGAAGCTTGCCAAGAAGTTGAGGATAAAATGCTAATAGAAGCACCTACATTTACAATCGTGTGACACACATTTTTATCACAATCATTCAAAATTATTTGGAAAGGGATGCAGGAAGGGAGACATGGCTTTGTCAGTCTGTTCTAATCAAAGGAAATTATCTAAGTACTTGGAATGGGTTGCATGGAAACAGGTGAAATTCCCCCTTGTCTAATGGAATCTGAAGTAAGAAAAAGGACATGAGCGATATTAACTTTACTCTCTAAAGGGAGAGTGGGATCAACGTAAGATGGAATCGATTCGACCACTTGATCAACCAATGGTTCATCAAACTAAGTGATATAGGCTTCACTCTCTAAGGGAAGAGTGGGATTGAGTGAACTTGAAATGGAATAAATCACTTCTTCAACTGACGATTTGGTTGGGAGAAATATTATGTTAACCAAAAGGAATTTGCTTCTAAGAAACAATAAGGTTTTCCAACAATTTAGAGGCTTCATCCAAATGAGGGAAAATGTGAGTATGATGACTCCCTTCACATAACCTACGAGGAAAACTAACTTTACCCTTTTCCTTGGAACCTTAAAATAACTAGTTGATGAATCAACTGTAGGTTTTAACGCTGTACAGAAATTACCTGCAAACGAATTCTTAAAATATAAAACTAAACAATAGTGAGAACATAAAACAAAAATATAAATATATTTTCCCTTGGATCCCAAAACCAAGACTACTAGATTTATTTTTCATTATATTCCTTTCAATGTTACAATACATATATATACATGTCTAAGCATTAATAAACCCCAATCCATTAACCCTGGATTAGAACATAACCATAGTTCCATTGACCGGATCTAAAAAATACCACGGGTAGAAAACCATCATGCCCAAAACCATGTGTGAAACCCATGCACAAAATCATAGATAGGTTTGCCCACATATTATAGGGTCCATTTTTTTTTTTCTTGGGGCGTTGCCCCGGACCCGTGTAGGGGGGTTACGCCCCTTGTGACTCCCCCATGCGTGTGAATTTTCATGGAAAGAATATAACACACACCCAAAATTCTCCCACTTTTTATTTTCTTTTCCACAAAGGGGGTCATATGAGATCTTAGTCATTGGTCTAGCACTACAACACCCATTTTTTCTCTACACCAAGAAAACTTCTCAGTGCTCATAGACTTCATCAATGCATTTGCAACATTCTTCAAAGTGTCCACCTCTACCAACAACACCTTTTTGTCCTCAACCATATCCATCACAAAGTGATACTAAACATCAATGTGCTTTGCCTTTGAATGATAAGCAGGGTTATTTTCGAAGAAAATTACACTCTAGTTGTCACAGTCTATCCTTATAGCTTGTTGTACGAAGCCCATACTTGAACACAATCTCTGCAACCAAACCGCTTCATTTCTTGCATGAGTGATTGACATGTATTCAACCTATGTAGTTCAAAGAGCCACTACATACTATCCTTTGCTCCTCCAACTGACTGCTCCTCCAAATAGGTTAAACACATACCCACTTGTAGATCTTCTTTGAACTAGATCTCCAACCAAGTATGCATAAACAAAGCCACATATGTCTAAAACTTTGTCCAATCCTAGTCTTCCTTGGTAACACAGACCATGATAACTAGTGCCATGCAAATACTTGAAACTCCGCTTCACTGCTGTCCAATTCTCCTTCCCTGGTTTTGACATAAAACTGCTCAATACTCCCACTGCATGTGAAATGTATGGTCTAGCACATACCATAACATACATCAGGCTACCGACTGCACTTGCATATGGAACATGAGACATTTCCTCTTCCTCTTCTTGTGTCTTTCGAATTTGGAGGATGATTGGGTCTTCAAATCCTAGATAACTTATTTGTCATTTCCAATCAACAACATATTATCCACATACAAGAACAAATAAATAACACAATCACCAATTAATTTAAAATACACACAGTGATCTGCTTTGCTTTTGGTGAAGCCAATTCCCCGTATTAATGTATCAAATTTATGATACCACATCCTTGGTGAATTTTTTAACACATACAAAGAATTTTTTAACCTGCGTACCAATTCTTTCTTACCCTTCACCACAAAGCCTTCATGTTTACTCATGTAGATATCTTTTTCCAGATCCCCGTGAAGAAATGATGTCTTCACATCCATCTATTCTACCTCAAAATCAAAAGCAATAGATAAAATTAATTTAATAGAAGCTAACTTGTAAACAAGAGAAAAAATATCACCAAAATCAATTCTCGGCACCTGGGAATAACCTTTTTCTACCAACCGAGCTTTGTATTTATCCACCTTGCCTTCTACATTCATCTTATTCTTAAACACCCATTTGTTGCCAATGGGTTTCCTTCCAGCCGACAACTCCACCAGATCCCAAGCCTCATTTTTGTCCAAAGATGTCATTTCATCAACCATGGCCTCTTTCCAAATTTTTCCATCCTATGAATCTACTGCCTCCCTGCAAGTTCTAGGATCATCATCAGTAACATATAAAGAAAAATTTGAACAAAAAGTAGATGGAATATACCTTTCTGGCTGCCTTATTTATTGAACTGATCTTCTCAAAGCTGGAGTTTGTGGCTCTTCCTCTTCTAAATCCTATTCTACTATAGATTCTGATTCTTCCTCCTTTAGCTCAAACTTTAAATTCTCAAGTTCCTTTGGTAGGACTTCATTTTTAATAACATATTTCACCTCTCTAAACACCACATCTCGACTGTACACAACCTTCCTTGTTTTTGGGTTCCAAATATTACAATATTTTAAATCATCCTTATACCCAATAGAGATGCAACTTTCATATTTACTATCCAACTTGGTTCTTTTCTCCTTTGGAACATGTACATATGCATCAAAACAAAATACCCTCAGATGTGAAAGAGCGGGTTTCTTACCAGTCCATACCTCATGTGGAGTCTTATCCTCCAACGCCGATGAAGGTGATTTGTTAACTAGGTAACATGCAGTCTTCACTGCCTTTGCCCAAAATTCCTGTCCTAACCCGACACCATTGAGCATTCTTCTTGCCTTTTCCATCAACATACTTTTCATTCTTTCTGCAACTCCATTATTCTGAGGTGTGTATGGAGCATTCTTCTACCTTGCTATACCATAATTCTTACAAAACTCTTCACATTCTTTCTTGCAGAACTCTCCACCATTATTTGACCTCAACACCTTTATCTTCTTCTCTGTCTGGTTTTCCACTAGAGCCTTAAATTCTTTAAACCTGTCAAAGAATCAGATTTATTCTTGAGGAAATATATCCATGTATTCCTTGAGAAGTAATATATAAATGATACATAGTACACAGACTTACCTAGTGATGGAACTGACACAGGTCGAAACATATCACTGTGCAAAATCTCTAATATCCGGTTCGCCCTCTTAGCACCAGAGGGGAAACTCACCCGATTTTTCTTTCCATATACACAATGTTCACAGAAATTGAAATCCACAGAGAAATTAGACATACCTTATACCATACCATTACCATGCAGTATCCGAAGGACCTTCTCTCCAATATGTCCAAGACTTTGATGCCATAGCATGGTTTTTTCTCCAGAGACCACAAGGTTTTCAGCTCCACTTTTAGGAACCACAGAAATGTTGCACCCATCAATAACAGTGCTACCTAGAAGCTTGTACATAGTTCCAATCTGAACTCCTCACATCAATACCACTGCTCCCCGAACCATCTTGCAGATATCCTTCTCGAACACTATTTTTGCACCTGCATCATCCATCTTGCTTACATAAACCATATTTCTGGCCAATCCAAGAATATGCATAACACTGGGAAGGGTTCTAATCCTTACACCTTGCAAATTTAGCTTGAATTTTCCATGTTCAACGATTATCGCCTTCCTATCATCCCCTAAGAAGTCGTCACCAACATCGTATTTCTCATACTTGCATAACCACTCCCGATGGGGAGTGAAGTGAAAGGATGCACTTGAGTCAATCAACCATGCCTCATGATCTAAATTTTTACTTGGAGAAGAAGCCAAGTAAACATCCCCACCTTCATATGAGATGGTTTTCACCTCTGCAAAAGGAGCTTCATCATATCCCTTTCCTTTCTCAGAAGCTTTAGATCTACAATCCTTTTTGTAGTGCCCTTCATTTCCACATTTCTAACACACCTTTACAACTTTTCCTGAAGATTTAGATCTCTCTCCAAATTTAGATCTCCCACTCGAGGACTTATTTTTGTTATGTTTTGGGACCATCCTTGAATAGACAAGGAATCTCCATTATGACCCTCAATATTTTTCCATCTCATCTCCTTCGACAACAAGGATAGGACTATTTCATCAAACTTCAAGGTAGGTTTATTGCTACCTATTGCAACAACCAGACTATCCCACGAATATAGTAGAGAACATAACAAACTGATGCACTTATCTTCATCTAAAATTTTAATAAAAACAAATAACAACTGGATTACTATTGTATTAAAGGTGTTCATATGCTCTGTCACCGAGTCTCCATCCTTCATCCTCAGGTTATACATCTTTTTCCACTGGAAAACTTTGTTCACTAGAGACTTAGATTGGTACAAAGTTCCTAACTTGTCCCACGAAGCCTTCACTGTAGATTCCCCTGATACATTCAACAATACTGAATCTAAGATAAATAACCAAATTGTGCTCTTTTCTTTTCGATCCGACTTCGCCCAATCTTCATCTGACATTGTTGTTGGTTTAGTACCCAGATCTACCACGATCCAATGATCTTTATCCACCAACGAATAATCCATATTGAGCTTCTACAACTCAAAAATATAACTGTTAAATATCCTGATCTCTATTTTTCCACTGCCTGCCATCTTCTTTCACCGTAAGAATCGATCCTGCAGATTTCCCACACTACAGGGTTTACCACACGTCCAAGCAATACCCCTTAGCAACAAATGCGTCCCCTTGAAGCTGAAACAACTCTGACACCAAATGTAGGTTTTAACCCTGTACAAAAATTACATGCAAACAAATTCTTAAAATATATAAATAAACAAGTGCAAGAACATAAAACATATATACACAAATATTTTCCCCTAGATCCCAAAACAGGGACTACTAGATTGATTTTTCAATATATTCCTTTAAATGTTACTATACATACATATACATGCTGAAGCATTCATAAACTCCAATCTGTTAACCCTAAATTAGAACATAACCGTAGTTCCCTTTACCGGATCTACAAGATACCACAAGCATAAGACCATCATGCCAAAAACCATGTGAAAAACCCATGTGCGAGTTGTGAAAAGAATATGCCACACACCCAACATCAAAAATAAGTTGATAATAATTTTCAAACCATACTTCAAAAACTGTAGGAATACCGGGACAATTGATAAGGAAGTGGTCACCCTTACAAATATTGCAAGGGTATTTGGGCTTGAGATGCATCTTGCAGGGTTCGCCAACATTATCAATCATCACAACCATGATTGGTTTATTTGTTCATTTCTTATCTTGATTCTTCTTCTTCTTCTTAGCCACATGGTCACTAACATTATCACTTTCACCAGGCGAAGAAGAGGAAAGGGAAGGAGATATAACAGGTGAAGAAGGTAAAGGGTTAATAAACGGTTGGGGTTGTTGAGATGGAGAACTCGGTTGAGGTGGAACAATTTGAGTATTTGGGACTAAATAAGTTGAAAACAACCATACAAGTAAACCTATCATAAATATGGGTAATGACAATGTAGCCATATAAGGAGGATCAACATTTCCAAAGTAAGGAAAAGGACTAGGATCCCCGTTAAGAGGGGTTCCTTAGCTGGTAACTTTCAAAACTGTTGCCATCATATTAAACATTAGGTCTACTAAAAAGTGAATTTTAGTTAAGAATTTTAACAATGTAAGAAAGTTAAATTTACAATTGGTATCAATGAAAATAAACAAAAGCAATAAAAATGGGATACTAGGTATAAAAGGTTACCAGGTTGTTTTGAACTGTGGAATATCATTTCCAGTACATGTAGGCTATCTCCTCGAATGTTGTGTTCGGTGTATCACAAACAACAAGGCGACTTAATTAGTTACCTATGGAAGGTTTGCAACCTTGAGGGGGGTCTTTCGATATATTGATGGTACGTGGAAGCTCAATCTATGTTAGTGATGTCTAGTGCATCGTATATGATAGGAAGCATTTCGATATACTAATCATACATTGAGCGTCATCTCATATACCTAAGGGTATGTGGATAATAATATTATATACTTACGTACGTGGGATGCCGACTACCTGTATAATGTAACAAAGACAATTAATGACAACTCCTATGTTTATAGGCACTGGAAAACATCTTCTAACCTAGATCCACTAAAT
Source organism: Pinus albicaulis (assembly GCA_034641835.2). Classification (NCBI taxonomy): domain Eukaryota; kingdom Viridiplantae; phylum Streptophyta; class Pinopsida; order Pinales; family Pinaceae; genus Pinus; species Pinus albicaulis. The sequence goes on along the minus strand of CM076583.1, from coordinate 918,013,431 downwards.
ATGATGTGATTAATTAATGCCTTGGTAAATTTTAATTGATTTTATTGTTTCATTTTTCATTAAAGCTAACTTGAAATATATGATGATCAAGTGGTATAATGGTTTCAACTTCAAACTGATGCAACAAATATGAAATTACACTTCTTTAATTCGATGAAATCTTATTCATGGGAAGGAGGAAATTTCATTCAATTTTGAAAAAAATACAAAGATCCTATCTTCATCAAGTTTAATTTCACAAAAAACACACAAAATGATTCAAAAAACACAATTTTTACAAAAGCCAAAAATATTATGAACCATGCAATGTAAACTATGCACAATTTGATGCATAATCATGCAACTGTAATCTATGGACAAGAACATGAAAATTTAATCTATGCAAGAGAAATATTCAAAACAAACACGAGATGATTCCAGATCAACGAAATAACAATACAACAAGGCTACTTATGCACAACAACACCTTATTTCTCTAATGCAATGAAAGAACCAATCAAGTGTAAGTAAAGGAAATTTCACAAAAATTATGCAACCTAAATGAAATCAAATGTAATATGAAATTTCAATAATAGACAACTCAAACTGAAATTTTGTGAAAATTGCAATGATCAAAAGAGATGACACTCAAAGGCGTTCATCACTCATACACAATTCATCCAAGCAAAAAAAACCCAAAATTGTTTAGAAATTGGACAAACCTTTGAGTAGTGACCAAAATAGAGAAGAGCTGAAAAAGGCCTAAATTTTCAATTTTTTATGTGTGTCGCAAGTGAACTATTGAGACCAGTGCGATTTTTTTCTATTGCGGAAGAAAAACTGCGCAACTTGCACTTTGTTGCTAAAAGCAAAGTGCACAACCTGAGAAAAACAAAGAAAAAATAAAAAGATAGCCAAATATCCAAAATTTTTGCTTCTCAAAGATCTAAACACAATCAATCAAGGTAGTGAAAGGCACAAGAAGGCACATTGAAGAACAAAACGTTCCCCAGTATGGTCACCAATTTTTTAAGTAGACAAATCACGTCTTGTGGACAAGACATATCTCCCTAGAATCAATAACTGAATGTAGTAACAAACAGATAAAAATAGTAAATCTTTCCCTAGATTCACCTTTATTAAATCATAAGAAAAAGTACTGGAATATGAAGCCCATACCTTTCAAACAAAATGCGTGATGGAGATCCTCTCTATGGTTTGGTGCAAATATTTAATGCTCAGAATCTAGAACTACGAACACTATAACAACAAAGGATCAAAGGCGTATGATAGATAAATGACACAATTAAACCATACTAGTGATCAAGGATACTAGCACCTAATATCATTATCAATGGAAAAATGAGATTAAACACATAATACATCAGTTCCATTGAAAATAATAGTGAAAAAGAAACACTCTTTTGTATTGTAATCAAATGAAAAAGAGAATTACAACCTTAGCCTTGATGTTGAAAACCTCCTTCCAATAGCCTCCAATCCTCCCTTAAGTGACAAGCTTCCAGACTCAATTTCACAACATAAGTTTACATCAAAAAGTCCACCTTTTCCTCTGGTCTATGCTGAATTTATAGGCCAAGAGGAAGAGGTTTGCGATCCTATTCTCAAGGGATGATATCCATGAAGAGAGGGATCAGGGTTTCAAAAAGAGAGGGAGTTGATCCATGAACCACGAGATGAGTCCTAAGTAGGTAGGAGTTTGAGTCCTTCTAGTTGGGAATTATTCCCCCAACAAGGCTTCTAGAAATTGCTTTCTATTTTTACCTACATTAAGAGGCTATCACACATTTTAATGGAAAAAAAAGAGAAAACCTATGCAGGAATCAATGATTGAACCTGCGTTTGCGCAGGTAGTGGCTAGGAAAAGTGCGATAGTGCTTGAAAATAGGTTTTTAAGAAAGATAACTCAAGGTTCTTGTTGTATTTTGGATTGTTTTAATTCCAACATTGTAGGGGATTGGTTTAGAACACTTCATCGGATAGCGAGAGATTTCGATTGACAGTAATTTTCCCAATGGTGAGAAAATGACGTGTAACACATTCCAATCACTTAACACATAAAAAAACCTAAATGCTTTATTTTGAAAATTAAAATTGAATTTGACCATAGTAGTGCAACTCAAACTTAAACCATACCCAATTTTCAAAACACATCAATCAAAAGCTTAAATTTTCCCTACTAGTGCACCTTTAGAACATAATAAGTATTTTCCTCGATGGAAAGTTAAATATTGTCCCAATGCGAGTTAAGTATTGCTTCGACAAAAAGTTCACAGGTTGCTTTGATGAAAAGTGTTCATTATTGTTTTTACTTTTTTTTTTTCAATGAAGTTTTAAAAAGGTGCTCCAATGATAATTCCATATCCTATCCATTGAAGTAAAAGTTAAGATATCCTCTAATGATCAAAGGGGCCATCAAACTTTCAAAAATATCATGTTTCTCAAGGAAATTTACATCACAATGTTTTTAAAATTTCCACATAGCCATTTTCGATGCTCTCATTAATTAAAGTACAAAAAAAAGTCAATTAATGCATTGCTTGTTTTTGATCTAGGTGGATATCGGCGACCACCCACCTATTACACAGGCTCATAGTACAAATTTCCTATTTTGGCAGTATTCTATTTTTGACAGTTTTTAGGTCCTGAAATTTTGGAGCTGTTTTGAGGCCCTAAACGATATTTTTTGGGGATTTGGGTCGATGGAAATAATAGAATTCATCAGTACTTAGAAATTGTACTCCTCGGATAGGCCTTTCCAAAAGGCTATCATGCAATCCAAATGGAGATCGTATTCCAAGGTTACAACCATCGAAGTTGACATTCCAACTTATCCCATGGGGGCCATAAGCCTTTGGCGCTTCATCTCTTAGGATTAGGTTTTTGGATGCTTATGGTTTATAATTGCTTCTTCATAATAAAAAAGACTCAGAGTCTCATTATAACACAGTTAATAAGGGTGTAGATGTCACATCTCTTCTTAGAGAAAAGTTATCATCATTTGAGCTAGTTTTCTTTCGTTCTACATGTGTAATGCTTCAAAATTTCCCAATTATTAATTAAGTCAACCTTGATTGTACCCATGTTTTGGTTTTAAATATATATTTCATTTTGTTCCCATTATAAATTTGGATTGGTGGTATTAGAGTGGTCTACTCTTTCTTTATTTTTTCTGTGCATGACCCGAACAAGGTCATGGTATAAGAAGTTGGGACTCGAATTGTTTGAATTGTTGCAAGACCATCCTCGCTGACCCTAAAAACCTCCCATGGTGGAAGAAAATAAAGGCTGCCCCCGACGTTCTCCGTTCTCGGTAGTCCATTATATTAATGAATCATAAGCTAAATTTTATGATCTATTTCCTCTCACTACTGAAGGAGATAGAATCCATGAACGAAGTGCTTACTGATAGCTGAAAAACCACCTAGGTGCTTACTTCCAGGTCAAAAAACACCTATAAATTACTTATATTTCCTCTGGTCATTGAATGACTCTGCTCAAGGGTATAAGATGCTCCGGCCTAAACACGTATGATAATTACATGCATGTGTAAATCATTGGAAAAATTACTGGGTCATGGCCTGTATGTTTTGGTCCAGCGACATGATGCAAATCTAGGCTAAAAATTGAAAATGAACCTGAATTTTAAAACTTGTCATTAATTGTTAACAAAAACCATATTTAAAGAGAAAATATTGTTGATTTAAAGGTAAAATAATTGGGATAGATTTCAATCTTAACTTGGCACCTTTGGTCTAATCTCCTTATCCCCCTTCTTCCGGTCAGATCTAGACTCTTCAGTGCCTATAAGGCTCCTTCTTCTTCCTGCCCACAAAATATTATTTCTGTAGTTATAAAGGTACAAAGTTGTTTGTTTGCATCGAACAGGCTGAGCACACCATTTGAATCTAGTTTTTCCCCATAGGGGTTTCCAGGGTAAATAATGTCCTTATTGTGGTTGAATGCATGTGGAATTATTTATAGTTGTTGTGTGTGTTATTATGACCTGTGATCTCTATGAAGAATGATTATAGTTTAATCCCACAATTTATTCAATTTTTGATGTTTTTATTAATGGGAATAGCCGTTGGTATAATGGATGCTTGAGTCTTTCAAATCATGGGGGATAGTTCTAACATCAAGTGACTTGATTCTCTTGTTGTAAATTACATTGAGCGCTAGATTATGTAGATAATTTTCCCATAACCACAAAATTCCAATTGTTGGTCTCTGTCATGGTGTATGTTTATTCATGAGGACCCGACTCTACTTACTATTCAATTGGAATTGTTGGGTCTGTCTCTATGGTGGGAAACTACAACACTACTCTCAAATGCGTGTACACCATTTATTGAAAAGCCAAATCCACAAACATAATAAGAAAACATAGACTAAAGATGCACAAACACGCATTTATAATTGTATTTCTCTAAGGTTCAAGGGGCCAGAATGGATCTCGAAGTCAAATTTATCTCACATTTCCTTCCAGCGAGGACCACAAAAAGAAGTATGCTTATGTATGCATTCTTCCCACTCTCTCTATTGTGGTCATGATAGTGTTTGTATTTCACGATTATTATCGTTTTCATTGATCGAATTGAAAATAATGAGGTACTTATAATTCCTTTTGGTTATAATGTGGTTAACCATTTATGATTTTCCTATGTTATTTAATGTATATATTTTATACATGTATAAACGACATATGCTCATCTAATATATGAATGGCATAAAATAATGGTTGTATGATATGCCTACGTGATTATATATATATATAATTGTTGTAATTTATAAGTTATTGATCCAGGTGGATATTTATGGCCACCCGCCGATTCCTCTTTGACCCCCACCATTGTTTTTTTCAGCTTTTTAGTTTCCTTAATTGTAGTAGAATTTACTATTTTTGGTAGTTTTTTTAGGTCCTGAATTTCTAGAGTCGTTTTGAGGCTCTAAACGAGGATTTTTGGGAAAATGGGGACCAACATGGGTATTTCATATCTATTGGTGACTTGAAAGTTGTAGTCCTTAGATAGATCTTTCTAACGAGGTATTGTGCGTAACAAACAAAGATCGTATGCCAAAGTTACGTCCCCGGGAAGTTGATGCATCAATTTACCCAAATGGGGCCCATAGTTTTGGCGCTTCATCTCCCAGGGTTAGGTTTTTTGATGTTTAGGTTTTACGTTGTTTCAAAATCATAAATAGGCCATGGAGCCTCACTGTAACATACTTGGGAGGCATGTAATCACGACATCTCTTCTCAGAGATAAGATACCTTCGCCCTAGCCAATTTATGTACATCATGTCTGTAATCATATTTCAGTTATTTGATATTAATGAAATGAAGTTTTATTTCCACTGCATCTCTAATTTTATCTTTATTTTTGTATTTTATTGCGTTCCTGCATAAATTTAGATCAGTGGTATCAGAGCGGTCTTCTCTTTCTCGATCTTATTTTGCATGTCCCCAATGAGGTCAGGGTATAAGGAGTTAGGGCTCGATTTGGTTGAACCTTTGCAAGATCAGCCTCACAAACCTCACCAACCTCCCATGGCTGAAGGAAAGAAATACGAGGGAGCAGGAAATCCTATCAAAATATTTCTTGAGGATTCCCTTGAGAAATAAAGGAACATGATGATGGATAAATTTTCCCAGGACCTTTAAAAAATGCCCACCGACGACACATCTTCATCTAGAAACCACTTTGGAGGTGCCACTCTTTTCAAGGTACAAGTCAACTTCGACATTCCTGTATTTGAAGGCCAGATAGATGAAAACACCATAGATAGTTGGTTGAATTTGCTGGAGTGTATTTTTCGGTCCATGATTTCTCTGACCGAGAAAAGATTACTTTTGCACTCCTCAAAGCTGCCCGCCATGTCAAAGAATGGTGGGAAACCTATTGTGAGAAAAAGTATGAGAGGGATCCCTCTTTGTTCTCGACCACACCTACTTGGAATTCATTTCGAGATGACATCAAGGAAAAATATTACCTCATGGGGAGCTATGAGGACAAGTACATCCAATGGACCACACTGTAGCAGAAAAGGGATAAATATGTGCACGAGATGATGAATTTATTATATACCTTGTGAAAAAGTTGGGTATTAAAGATTCAAAGAGACATTTGGTTCCCAATTACCACAACTATTTGCATAGATACATTCAGGAGGAAATGGAGTTCCTCGGCATTACCTCGCTTGGCGTGGCATATTGATATACCATTGAGATCGAGAGGAAATTTAAGAAAAAGAAGCAAGAATTTGGATCCGTGAATCTGAATCCAGGGAAAAGTGCCCCCGAACCACTAAACAAGGGGAAAAGCCAAAGTGGGGCGACTCAGAACAACACTACAAATCCAAAGAAGGGCATGGGGAAGTGGTGTGAATTTCATAACATCTCCACTCACAACACAAGCGAGTGTCGGGCCAAACAATCACTGGTGGCCAAACTAAAGGCATCTGAATCAGATGCATGTTCTTATTTTGAGTTAGAATCGGACAAGGGGAATGACAAAGGGAAGCAGATCATTGATGCGGAACTCAATGTCACTATTTCCACAACCAAGCTTAAGATGGAGGATCCCGAGGATCCAGAGGAGGGGGAGCACCTCTTCCATTCACAGATGTGGGTGAAGTGTTCTCCACTGAAATTCCTTTTCAACAAAAAAAGCCAAAAGAACCTCATTTCAGTAGAGGTCATGAAGCGGTTTGACCTACTGACAAAAAAAAACCCATAGTCATATACCATTGGGTGGCTTTAACAAGCAAGATATCTTCACTTCAGCCAACAGTTCTGGCTTCTGTACAACATCAAGCCATTCACGGATGAGGTACTGTGTGATGTTGCTCCTTTTGATGTGGCTGATGTATTATTGGGCCAACCATACTTGTGGAAACGACATGTTGTGTACGAGTATAGGTCTCGTTCTGTTATTATTACTTTGGGAAATAAGTTGTACATGATACCAGAGGTAGTACTGCCTCCTGCCATCTCTTTTATTATTGCAAAGCAACACAATACGATTATTTCCCAAACTAGGAAATTTGTTTTCATTACAATTTTCCCATAGGGAAAGAATAATATTGTAGCCACAACCTCCAAACAGGGCTCCCCTGTACAAAAATAACATATGGACAAAGTCATGGAGGAATACAAGGACATTTTCTCCTCACTCACATAGGTTCCTCTACACTGTCAGGTCAAGCTCTCCATTGTTATAATCCCATGCACGTCGCTATCTGATGGTGTCTACCTCATGATACCACACTTATAGAATCCACACGTGTACTGTCTGAGGCTGATAAAGAAAACATATTTATTGAACACATCCAAAATTTCCGCTAGAAGGTCCACGAAATCTTGGAGAAATCCAATGCCAAGTACAAGCAATGCCATGATCAACATCGTGTGCCACACAAGTTCTAGTGGGTGACATAGTTTTGCTACATTTGCAAAATGAGCGCCTTGCTAAGCTTCGCCCAGTCTGATATAGGCCATAAAAAATCACCAAGGCGGTAGGGGACAATGCCTTCGAGGTCAGCATTCCCCCATTCCTTGGCCTGGACCCAATGTTCAATGTGGACCGTCTTCGGCCTTAATTTCCACCTCTATTGGACACATCCAACATGGCAGAACAACTCACACCAACATAGTTAAATGCAGGCTGCATGGAACAAGCCACAACTGATCGGATCATGGACACACAGATCAAGATCACCCACCAATAGAGGATCTAGCTATATCGAGTTGTCAAAGCAGGCAAACTCCTTCACCAGGGCAAGTGGCTCACCAAGGAACAAGTTCAGCAAACGTTTCCTCCTCTCACAAAGGAAATCAACTCAATGGGGACCATTGTGTCCTAAGGGGGGGAGGAATGATCCAGGTGGATATTGGTGGCCACCCACCTATTCCACTTGGACCCCTACCATTGTTTCTTTCAGCTTTTTAGCTTCCTTAATTGTAGCACGATTTACTATTTTTTGCAATTTTTTGGGTCTTGAACTTCCGGCGCCGTTTTGAGGCCCTAAACAATGTTTTTTGGGAAAATGGGGACCAACATGGGTCCTTGATCGATTTTTGTCACTTGAAAGTTTTATTACTCGGATATATCTTTCTAACGAGGTATTTTTCATGTCAAACATAGATCGCATGCCAAAGTTACGTCCTCGGGAAGTTGATGTACCAATTTACCCAAATGGGGCCCATAGTTTTGGCACTTCATCTCCTATGGTTAGGGTTTTGGATGTTTATGGTTTTTAAATGTTTATTAATCATAAATAGGCCTTGGAGCATCATTGTAACATAGTTCAAAGGCATGTAGCCACCACATCTCTTCTCAAATATAAGCTACCTTCGCCCTAGCTAGCTTATGTCCATCTTGTCTGTAAGCATATTTCAACTATTTGATATTAATGAAATGAAGTTTTATTTCCACTGCATCTCTGCATTTATGTTTATTTATGTATTTTATTGCGTTCTTTCACAAATACGGATCAGTTAGATGATAGAAATAATTTATATAAACAATGACTTATACCATGTCCACTTACATGGAAAACAAGGTATGTACATGCTCTGACAACTTAACATGGGAGACATCAGTATATATTAGTTTAAAAGATGAGTTACTAACACATAATTTATTAATACATATACTAAAATATAGTTGAAAATTGAATTACATGACAAGGGATATGGATACAATTTGGTTATATATATGTTTGTTGGAGTGATGTGATATATATTTAAGTAATTGTGTTAATATTTATATGAAGTTACATACTTAATACATATCTAATGTGTATTATGATTGAATTTATATTGAATTGAATGTAATGTTATGATTAATAATGTGTAGAGAATATATGTATATATATACATATGTATGTATATGCACTATATATATAGTGTTTACATATGCACATATGCGTAATAATCATGTAACATAGATTCTCACTTACTTAAAATGACATCTTTATCAGATATTTATATTGATAGACATTGAGGAATTAAAATGGAATCGTTAGTAACACCTTCCACAACCTATAATATTGTAAGGAGGTGGTAATTAATGTTACAAAGTGGTATTAGAGCCAAGTTCAACTCATGGACTAAATGGGCCTCAATCAATAAAGGTTCTCATATAAAAATTAAGTGTATTTCGTAAATGCACTCATACTATGAGTAAATATCTAATAGCATGTTGGCATATTATACTAAAAATCATATGTGTGTAAAAATACAAAGCAAGAAATTTTCACAGCATGAGAGTAAGAGGCAGGAAACAATCACTATGATGTAGATAGTGCTACATGTGACCAAGAAGAGGAATCTGTGGGGAATAAGGTGGAGGAAAGTTATGTTGATTGGATGGACATCCTCAGAAGTTTGAAGGCCGAGTTAAGAAATTGTAAGGTGGACAACAAAAGGCTAATTAGGGCTCAAGAGAAACAAGTAGAAGAAACACGATGATCTTGCAAAGCTTGTTGGATTTACAAAGACAAAAACAAGGTGAGCCAGATGCAAGCTACCTAGACAAACACAAGTCCAGGGAAAGTCCCACCGAAGTAGAAAGGTGGGGATTTGGAGTTGATAAAGTAGATGTTAGTAAATAAAAAATACATATGCAAAGTAGAGAAGACACTACGAGAGGATAATATCCGTGGAACACCTCAAAGAGAAAATCATAGGACTTGTATCAATCATCAAGAGTGACAACTAAAATATAATACCAACATGAGAAAAGAAACAAAAGTTGAATACCAGAGGAATTCAAGAAAGCTAAACCTTCACTTTTGATGGAGATAACAAGAAGGTGGAAGAGGAAGAAGCTTGGCTACTAGGGATGAAAAAGTACTTTAGGTTACATAAATACTCTGAGAATATGCAGGCTAGAGTAAAAATTTTCAATCTAAAATGAAAGGTAGATATATGGTGGGAAGACTTAAGTAACATCAATGCTATTCAATAAAGTGAGTTTTCATGGGATGAGTTTGTAAAAATATTAATGAGATAAGTATATGTCTACAAGGTATTATGATGCCAAGGTCAAAGAGTTTCATGAACTCAAGTTGGGTCAAATCACTCAAGATGAATACACAAATAAATTCTTACAGCTACTGAGATATGTGTCGTATATTAAAGATGCAAAATTAAAAATCTAGAGATACCTCAGTGGACTACCTCAGTCATTCAGTGATCGAGTCAAATTAGATGAACCTAAAACATTGGAAGAAACTATCCAGAAAACTAGTTATTTCTATGAACAATCCAAACACAAGTTTGAAAACTGGATGGATTGGAATAAGAAATATCAGAGAAACTTCAAAGGAAAATAATTAAAACCATTCAGGTATAAACATATGGTAAAAGGAGGGAAATTAACCACTTATACCAAAGGTGAATCCCATCGATCACACACTGCTAATCATGAGCAACCTTCCAAGTCAACTAGAAATGAAGTACAAAGTTATAAGAAACTAGAATGTTCGAATTGTGGGGGGAATCACCTATGAATATACTGCCCTAATCAACAAAATAAAAATGATAAAAAAGTTATGCAATATAGAAGAAGTGGTGATAGTAAATTATGTAGCCCAAAGTATGCCTCACATGTATGCTGCATTGGAAAATAGACAAGATGGTCACTAAGCCTCAATTATCAATATGGAAGGTAAGATCACTAATCAACCTATTTAAATTTTAATCGACCTTGGATATAATATTAGTTATGTTAGCCCTAAATTAGTAAAATAATGTAACTTGAAAAATAAAGAGCAAGCTAAGACATGGATGGTTCAGTTAGCCACATGAGCTAGAAAGAAGGTAACACAATTGATAGAATCATGTCACCTAGAGCTAAATTGTATGGCTACAAAAAAAAATCTGAACGTTCTTTCATTGGGTTCCTATGATGTCTTGATTGGCATGGACTGGTTGGAAAAACACATGACTAAGGTAGATTATTATAATAAATAATTGGAAAACCTAGGTGACAAAGGCAAGGAAAGGACATTGCAAGGGAAAAAGAAACCCATTTCTGTAAGACAGATTTCAGAAATTCAGGCAAAGAATTGGAGCCACAAAGGGTGTACTCTATTCATGTAAGCAAGGTATCAGAAGACTATAAAGCTAAACTTTATAATAATCCCATATTACTGTAGTGTAGTTATGTATTTCCAGATGAAATAACAAGGTTAACACCTACGAGGGACATTTATTACTCTATCGAGTTAATCCCTGGATCAGTGACAATCTCCAAGACACCTTATCGCATGAGCACCCTTGAATTGGCAGAACTAAAATTGCAGCTCAAGGAGTTGTTGGATAAAGGGTACATTAGGTCTAGTGTGTCACCTTGGGGAGCACCAGTTCTATTTTTGAAGAAAAAGGATGATACACTAATATTATGCAACGATTACAGATAACTAAATAAAGAAAGAATAAAGAATTAATACCCCTTACCAAGGATTTATGATTTTTTTGATTAGATAAGAGAAGCCTTAGTATTTTCAAAAATTGATTTAAGGTCAGGCTATCACCATGTTAGTAGCAAGGATGAAGACATCCATAAGATTATGTTCAGTACAAGGTACAAACACTACAAGTTCATGGTGGTACCATTCAGACATTCCAATGCACCATCTACGTTTATGTGCATGATGAATAATGTGCTCAACCAATACCTAGATAAGTTTGTTTTGGTATTTGTAGATGATATTATGGTCTACTAAAAAACTAGGGAGGAACATGAGGAACATTTAAAGGCAATACTTCAACTACTAAGAGAACATAAATTATATGCTAAGCTCAGTAAATGTGAATTATTTAAGACTCAAGTCCAATATTTGGGACATGTGATTTTAAAAGAAGGCGTAGCTGTGGATCCTGAGAAAATCAAGGCCATCATGGAATGGCCCACCTCTAGAAATGTCACCGAAATTAGATTGTTTATGGGATTGGGTGGATATTATTGAAGGTTCATTCGAGATTTCTCAAAAAATAGACATCCAATAACATCTCTACAGAGAAAAGGGATAAGGTTCAAGTGGAGACCACAATGTGCTACCAACTTTGAACAACTCAAATATATCCTCACGCATGCACCCATTTTAAGGATTGGTGATCCAAAGAAAGACTTCTTGGTCTGCAAAAATACTTGCAAAGAAGGATTATGCGGGGTATTAATGCAAGAGGGACATATAATTTTCTATGAATCTAGGAAATTATATGAACATGAAAGAAATTATGTCACGCATGACCTAGACTCACAACAATTATACATGCATTAAAAATGTGGAGACATTATCTGATCGTGCAGAAGTTTGTACTAATGTCAGACCATGTGGGATTGAAATATATATTTTATCAACCCAAATTGAATGCAACACATGTCAAATGGTTGGTTCTCATCAACGAATTGGAGTTTGAGATTTAGTACATCAAAGGAAATGAAAACAAAGTGGCTGATGCACTTAGTAGGAGTCTGCAAGTGAGCCACTTATTCGCTATAAGTTCTTTTGAATCTAATATCAAGGAAAATATTAAGGAAGCATTGGTACAATATGAACATTTCCAGTACGTGTAGGGTTTCTTACAAAGAGAACCAGAAGGACCTTTAAGTAAAGACTACACACTCACTAAGGATGGGATGTTAAAATTCAAAGACCGATGGTATATAGCCTAAGTAGACAACTTTAAAAGACTCATTCTGGATGAGTTTCATAAAAATCCATACTCATGTCATCCTGGATATCAGAAAATGATTATTGTGATAAAAAAGATGTATTATTGGCCAGGTATGAAAAAGGAAGTCGTTGAATATATTGTCAGGTGCATGGAATGTCAACAAGTAAAGGTGGAATATAGGCATCCAACTGGGCTCCTACAACCTATTCTAGTCCTAGAGTGGAAGTGGGAAGTCATATCCATGGACTTCATCATGAAATTACCAAAGATGCCAAAAAAAGACGATGCCGTCATGGTGGTAGTGGAAAATCTGAGAAAGGAAACTCACTTCATACCTGTTAAGTATACCCATAAAGACATTGATATTGCACAAATATTTATGAAAAAAATATTTAGAATTCTTGGCGCACCTAATAAAATAATCTCAAATCGGGATGTGAAGTTCACCTTCAACTTTTGGAAGGAGCTGTTTGTAGGATTTGGGACACAATTAGTGTTCAGTACAACACACCATCCACAGACAAACGAGAAAATTGACAGAGTGTACAGGGTGATGGAGGACATGATAAAAATGTACATAATGCATCAACCAAAGAAGTGGGAGGAATACCTTCCCTTGTTTGAATTTTCATATAATAATGGCTACCAGGAATCGTTGAATATGAGCCCCTTAGAAGCTATGTATGGAAGGAGCTGCAATACACCTTTCTATTGGTATGACTCAGTAAACATCATAAATCTTGGGCCGAACATGTTAAAGGTAATGGAACAGGAAGTAATTAGTATTAGGAAAAATATAAAGGCAACACAAGGCAAAAATAATAGTTACACAAACCAACAAAGAACACACAAGGAATTCCAAATAGTGGATCCTGTATATCTTCGAGTTAAACAAAGTAGGAGCTCGCTAAAAGTGGGAACTTGTGCCAAGTTGGCACCCAAATTTTGTGGATCCTTTCAGATTTTGGAGTGAGTTGGACCAATGGCTTATATATTAGCTCTACCCCCACCATAAAATCACATGACGTATTCCACATATCCTTATTAAAAAAGTATGTATGTGATTCTAATCATGTGATTGATTGGTCTGTGATAGAGGTGGAACTCGAATGAGAATTCCAAACTGAACTCTTATGCATCCTAGAACAAAGGTAGATCGTGCTCCGTAACTGAGTGATATAGCAAGTCAAGGTGAAATGGAAACACTTTATACCCGATGAGGCAAACTGGGAGCATACATATCAAATGAAAGCATTGTACCCATTTTTGTTTAGCACATAAAGAATGTAAACGAGCTTATATTATAAAGCTCAAAGTAATTGTCCTTTCAGTTTGTAAGAGCACCGAGGAAGGTGTCCCTTTTTAACGAGTTGGGGTTTGTAACAACCCTACATTAATGTGAATTTTATAAATATTTTTGGCATAACTAAGCAACTTAATGCATAGTTGATTAATAAAAAAATTATCTTTATTTTCAATGTGGTGATAAAGGAATCCATGCTTAAGTAACATAGATTGTACTTTTGATACTTGAGGAATTTACTAACCAAATTTAATCATAATCATAAGAAAATCATTAGTTATAAATGTGTCTAAAAAGCAAATCAATAATGTTAAATAATAATATCTATAAAGAATCATAATGAACAATTATTTAAAAGTAATATTGGTTAACCAAAAAAAAGAAAACACTATAACTATATAATAAATTATTATTAATAAATTATTTTATCATTACTGCTATTATAATTATATAATCATTGAATATAATATAATAAAAAGTATTAAATATAAAACCATCAATGTTGCTAGAAGGAGTAGTTACAAACAAGGAGAGGAGGGGTCAGGTCCAAGCACCAACTTATCACCACCCCAATCAATAAAATCTATATATGTAATTTTTGAACCACCCACCGAGGATACCTTTATGTGAAAGGAAATGGTAATCTTGCACGAAGGGAAAACCTAAGGTTTTTATTATTATTATTTTATTTATTATTTATTATTACGTTACCTTTTATTATTAATCAATTATTATTAATCAATTAGAGAGAAAAACTGTTTTAGAAACAATAGACTTCGTCCTGACTCGGTTATATCGGTTATATGACTGAATATCTGTTAGTAATGCCATGGCTTGGCCATTATGATTATTATAGATTTCCATTGAATAAAATTAGCCGGACTATAAACTCTTTTCGTTACAATTACATTGCCCCTCCGACTGGTAACATTGAACCTCTGTAGGCCGAGATTTACAATTTGGATGCAACTTTGACTATACTCTACCTTTTCATTTTCTTGTAGTTATCCTGCATGATAAATTTTGTTTATGATTTAAAAATTTAGATTATTACTCGTCTGTCTTCCCTTTTACTTCTCTGAATCCTTAGAATCACTGTCTGGATTTGCCTTTGATTCTGTAAATAATGCCTACTTTTTCTTTAAAATAGGCTTGGTTTTCGACGTAATGCCGCCCCTAACGCTTTGGTTTCAGTGATTACCATGCTCACATTTTCGCATTTTGTTCAAACTGTTTTAGTTTGAGTGATCACTGATCCCGCATTTTGTGTTTTTAGCGCAGTAATGGATTCTATTGATGATTTGCGTTTTCTTCTGCATTTTATTTGCATTTTTCTGCTGGCCCATGGCAACTCGCAGAAAAATAAATATAAAAAATAAAATAGTTAGTTTAAGTGTGTCGGTGAATAGATATTTAGATTATTTGCATTGTTCTGCTGGCTCACGAAGAAATTCTCAGCAAAATAAAAATCAAGAGGAAATATTTAGTCTCAATAGTCTCGGTGAAGAGATCTTTAAATCATTTGTGTTGTTCTGCTTGCTTATGGAGAAACTCGCAGCAAAATAGATTTTAAGAAGGAAATATTTAGTTTCCATAGTCTCGATGTAAAAATATTTAAATCATTTGCTCGCAGAAAAATAGATTTTAAGAAGGAAATATTTAGTTTCTAGAGCCTCGATGTAAAGATATTTAAATCATTTGCACTGCCCTGCTGGCTCATGGAGAAAAGTGCAACAAATAAATATCAAGAAGAAAATATTTAATTTCAAAAGTCTGGTGAGGAGATATTTAAATCAGTTGTATTGGTCTTCTGCTCACAGAGAAAATCGTAGCAAAATAAATGTGAAAAATAAATTAGCATTCAAGGTGAAGAGATCTTTGCATCATTTGCACTATTCTGTTGTCTGACCGAGAAACTCGCAACAAAAAGAATATACTACGTTGAAAAGTCTCGTTGAAGAGATATTTAAACGTAGATCGGGTCGGCTACCTTGAAGGGAGGAAGAGCCTTTTAAGTTGTGCACTGGTTATAAGCCCCGGTAAGCTATTTTCTGTATAAATTCCGGTTGAACCATGACAATATGTATATTTGTAAATGAAGGGATTTGAATATAAGGCCTTTAAACATTGGTTTTAGGTCTTATATACAATATTAAGAGCATATTTTATTTTATTATTTTTTATATATTATTATTTTTTATTGTTGAAATATATATTAATTATATGTACAATAAATGATTAGGCTTACAAATAATTCATAATTATAATTAACTATGATATTATTATTTTTTGTATTGATGAAATATATATATTAATTAAATGAAAATATGATAACTAATTGTATTTTTGATTAAATATGAAGACTTCCAACTTGCTATGAGCATAAGAGCCTCTATCCTGCTAAGCCTCTCAACCAATGTATAATAAATACCAATACACAATAAATGATTAGGTTTACAAATAATTCATAATTATAGTTAAGTATCTATTGAATTGACATTAATTTATGTTTGATTAAAAAAAATTGAAATTTATCTAATATTAAACCTTATAAATCAAAATTCATAATTTTTTAATATTATTTTAATCTATTTTTATTTTTTAATATTATTTTAATCTATTTATCTAAAATTATATTGGTTAAAAATTTTAACATGTTATTGCAGAAGTCATAGTTCTTTGTGCCAATTCAATGATTAATGATTTTGTGAGCGGTCAATCCACCGGTTCTGCAGTGGTAATAGGCTGACAATGCATCCTCGAAATTTGAAAGAGTTATTGAATTTCCGTATGAGCGTATTCTATCTACTTGAAGGTTCTATTTTTTGATCAATTTAAATTTTATTTGTGTGGCTGCTGGATATTTCGAGGAGCCAGCTGGAGGTAGGACGCGAGGTAATAAACTTCACCTGGGATGGGGCATGTGATCACCCCATCATATCAAATATAAGCAAGACAGGTGTATAGTCTACCTACAATTGATAACATGCAAATCATATCGATATTAAATACAAACCTATACCGCAGAGTATGGAGACATGGTGGATTTTTCCAGCGATCAGATGGGTGACTTTTTTAAAGTTGAATTCAGTTTTGGGATGCGTTCCAAGAAGCTACTAAAATTATAATTTTGGTAGCTTACCATTAAATTCTTTTACAGGTATTGCTTCAGGCCTTTGAATCCTGCCATGACGTTTTGCCTCTGCCTTCCCTTTCTTCTGAAATTGTAAATATACGCTGAGTTGCAAATGCATATGCTGATCAAATCGGTATGTGTTTGTTCAGGGTTGGGGTGTAGCCGTTTTAGTGGAGGTTCCTCATTTAAACGCAGTCTTTGCAACTAGTCCCCTGAATTTTCTGAACAAAAGGACATTGAAAGGAACCATCTTTGGAAACTATAAGCCCCGTTCCGATTTTCCAGGCCTTGTAGAATTGTATTTGGATAAAGTAAGACTTCTACCATTTATTAAGCTATGAAGATTCACGCATTTGCTTAGATTTCCAGATAGAAATGGCTCTCTTAGACCATGCGTGCTTAAAGCAGTATGGCATGTTATAAAGGCGCTAGACAGAGAAGTTAAGGGCATGGAGATAAAAAAATGGTTGCGTGGTCAACCACAATTTAGCACAGTGAAACATAGGCTACGACCATGAATAAAATTTGAGCTTGCAGGGTTTAGATGCGAGATTGAGTGTATATCAAACCATGATAAAAATTACTGCTGCTGCTACCTCCTTTTCACATCTGAATTGAAGTCCTCCGTCCTTCTGCACAGCATGAGAGTAAGAGGCAGGAAACAATCACTATGATGCAGATAGTGCTACATGTGACCAAGAAGAGGAATCCGTGGGGAATAAGGCAGAGGAAAGTTATGTTGATTGGATGGATATCCTCGGAAGTTTGAAGGTCGAGTTAAGAAATTGTAAGGTGGACAACAAAAGGCTAATTAGGGCTCAAGAGAAACCAGCAGAAGTAAACACGATGATCTTGCAAAGCTTGTTGGATTTACAAAGACAAAAACAAGGTGAGCCAGATGTAAGCTACCTAGACAAACACAAGTCTAGGGAAAGTCCCACCAAAGTAGAAAGGTGGGGATTTGGACTTGATAAAGTAGATGCTAGTAAATAAAAAATACATATGCAAAGTAGAGAGGACACTACGAGAGGATAACATCCATGGAACACCTTAGAGAGAAAATCACGAGGTTTCATTTGCCAATATCAACGAGGCATTTGATTACATGATTAATGACTAGAGTCTGAGATGCGTGGCAAACTTGACTGGTAATTAAACATTTGAGAGGAAGTCAATAGTTCACAATCCATCCACATTCTCTATGGCGCTCATCACCATTGTGGCCACCGCTTCCATTCACTACTGAACCTTCACTTTGTTTAAGAACCCAATGGTTCAGGTACGTGGATATTCGTAAGGGCCTTGCATTTCTCACTGAAGCTTAATACTGTAAATTGTTTTACATTACAATGTAATAGTATTTTTGAGCACTCTAATTCTCATGTTAGAACCTCTGTTTCAGATCATCTAATTAAAGGGAAGTAATTGTCTTTGAGGGAATCTTTCTAGGAAATTAATAACATATATTATGTTATGTATTTCTGAAAATAATTATAAAATAATATTAAATTTACACATTCTAAGTTTATATTCAAAATGAAATGAGATTAATTGGAATGATACTTATTACATGTTTTTGAGGAAATCTTTCCAAGAAATCAATATATGTTATGTATTTTTGAAAATAATTATAAAATAATATTAAATTTATACATTTTAAGTTTATATTCAAAATGAAATGAAATTAATTAGAATGATACTTATTACATGTTTTTGAGAAAATCTTTCCAGGAAATCAATATATGTTATGTATTTTTGAAAATAATTATAAAATAATATTAAGTTTACATATTCTAAGTTTATATTCAAAATGAAATGAGATTAATTGGAATGATACTTATTACATGTTTTTGAGGAAATATTTCCAGGAAATCAATATATGTTATGTATTTTTGAAAATAATTATAAAATAATATTAAATTTACACATTCTAAGTTTATATTCAAAATGAAATGAGATTAATTGGAATGATACTTATTACATGTTTTTGAGGGAATATTTCAGGAAATCAATATATGTTATGTATTTTTGAAAATAATTATAAAATAATATTAAATTTACACATTCTAAGCTTATATTCAAAATGAAATTTGATTAATTGGAATTATACTTATTACATTTCTCATTTCCATACTAAACAGATCTCATATGTATACAATAACTATATAGAAAATTATAATAAAAGAATAAAGTATTTTATCAACAAGCACTTAACCAATTTGCACCAATTTAAACTTTTTACATAATACTAGCAATACCTATATGCAATCTTATAAGCAATATATGTTATATATTTTTAGAAATAATTATATAATAATATTAAATTCTCACATTCTAAATTTATATTCAAAATAAAATGAAATTAATTGGAACGATATTTATTATGTCTCATATATATATATATATATATATATATATATATATATATATATATATATATATATAATAAAAGAATAAAGTATCCGATCAACAAACATTTAACCAATTTTGTCAGTAAAACTTGTAATAAGGGAAATCTATTTTGGGAAGTCAAACACCTTCCCCCTCTCTCTCCCACAAAACAACACAAAACATACATGCATGTCTTATTTTATCTACAAACCAAAATATCGACTAATAAATATGTTGTTCAACTACATCATGCTTGTCCAAAAAGTTGGGATTAACTATAACAATAATTTATCTAATATTAAACATTATAAATCAAAATTCATGATTTTTTTGTGGCATATTTTTCACTCCTCCCCTAAACGAAAACAAATTGTGCACACATTTACATATTTTGATGAAATTTGGCTATCATAACATATTTTGATGTGGTCTCATGGCTCAAACTTTAATTGTGGCTATTTATTATTCTTAACGAACTATCATACCCATTATTAAAGGATAATAAATAATAAATGATTTTTTTTTTGCCTAAATACAATTTCTAATTGTAGCTATTCTGCACGATTCATGTGAGAGGTTCCTCTATCCTACCCGCATGATTCATGTGAAAGCATTTCCTCTATACTACTCTTTTCTACGTGCATGATTCATGCTAGAGAATTTCCACTATACTACTCTTTTTTATGTTACTGCTTTACAACGTTTTCTTCACAACATATGGTGCAATTGCTAGTTTATTTATTTGCTATTTATTTTTTAATTTAATTAATTAATTATTTTTTATTTTTCTTTAGCCTAAAAGTGTAGGTTACCAGTTAAATTTGTTTTCCCATTTCATAGGAGAAATATTGCAAATGAAAGGGGACAATATTTGTGAAACCGATGCTTAATGGAGCTGAAAAACCATGGTGTCTACTACAACATGCTTGCTTCCCTTGTTAAACCATATGTTTGAAATTTTTTGGGTGCTATCAGGACTAATAAACTACACTATCTTGTGCTTGTCCTTGTTGAAAAACCACCTACAAATTGTTCTTGTCCCTTCTGTTCATTGGTAACTCAACACAAGAAAGTCAGATTCTCAAACCTGAACCTGGCACGGGGGTGGAAAATTGTAGAGAAGACTCGTGACTGCCTATGGTTTGGAGGTGAAGTTTCCTCTTCTCTGGTCCTCAACAAGAAACCTGGTTATCAAATAAGTATTCTATTTATGAATTTGAATTTTTGAGTGCTTCAATCTCATAAATATGTGAAGAATCTGGGCGTAAATTAGATGAGTCACACTTGTGTGTTTTGGATGTCAACTCCTTTTATGTTTTCAACCGTGAAAATCAACATATGAAATCCTCTTGCATGCTCTAGACTAAAACTGTAATACTTATATACTACGTAGGCATAAGACACTCAAGGATATCCATGAAAAAAAACATTAGACTCGTTGTTGAGGTTGATTCGGTATGCGATTAAAGCTTTTAGAATAGATTCCACATATAGAACCTAAAATGTGTGCAAATGGATTTCTTGTTGATATTGTTGGAATTTTTGAAGTATTCCAAAACATACAGAGGAATAAAAAAATTCCTCTTCTCAACACAGAGATTTTAAAAATTGGACAGAGATGCATAAAATAACATTTTTATTTCATTAAAATAAAACACTCTGTTACAAACTGAAGTTCTTCCTCTTTTGAGGGATTACAATTTTTTTTTTTTTTGGACTGCTTCTAAAACGCAATGATGTGTGCTCCTTAATTTCTCTCTATCTCATAGAAAAAACGCACACACAGTGCTCTATTTTTTTTTATTTTTTTTGTTTTTGCATTCTGGCTTTTACAAAAAAAATTACGCACAGTCCTTTTTTTACTTTTCTTTATATATATGTTCATATATTTAATGCGTTGATGTTATATATATAATGTATACAATATATATTATATAATAGAACATATGTTATAACAAAAACCTTTTTAAACTAAGAATAGCTGCAAACGTTTAATACAAAAAAAATATTAAACCTTCTCCAAAGTTTAAAACATTATATAATACATTTTCGCAGACTTCAAAAGTTATTTTTCAAACTAGCCTAATGAATTTATCGCATCCAAAATTGTTGATGATGACGTAGGCATCCGGACTCACGATAAGATTTAATTCTTGGTTTAATTTCTTATTGGGTCCGAATTGAGCTTGTCCACGTCAGCCTCTCTTCTATGTGATCGGGCATTGATTGGTCCATTGTTGTAGCATTGGCAGTGGTGGGGTCTCTTATCGCGCGGGCTGTGGAGATGCTGACATGAGCGCCGGTTTGTGTGATCGAAACGTGATTGGCTGGGGGAATGTGACATGGAGCATGGGCTCCACAAACATCGATGCGACCCCATTCAAACATAAACAAAAACACGCCAAATACAATGGTGGTTTGTGTATAAAATTTAATGCGGGTTGGTGAGTTGATAAAGCAGTATGGCATGTTGTAAAGGTGGTAGACAGAGAATTTAAGGGCATGGAGATAAAAAAAAATGGTTGCGTGGTCAACCACAGTTTAGCACAGTGAAACACATGCTACGAACATGAATAAAATTTGAGCTTGCAAGGTTTAAATGCGAGATTGAGTGTATATCAAACCATGATAAAAATTTCTGCTGTTGTTGCCTCCTTTTCACATCTGAATTGAAGTCCTCCGTCCTTCTGCACAACTATAGTTGAATTTAAAAATTCAACACTCCCCCTTAAATTCAACTGCTGGATTCTCTTCCATACCCAAATATTTTCTCAAATAATTAAAACTTTTCTGCCCCAATTTTTTTGTTAAAATGTCTACAAGCTGCTCCTCTGTTCTGCAATGTTGCAAAACAATTTCCCTATTGTTCACTAGCTCCCTGATGTAGTGATACTTGGCATCAATGTGTTTTGTTCTCTTGTGAAACATTGAATTCTTTGATATTGCTATAGCTAAGCTATTATCACAATAAATTGTTGTGCCTTTTACCTGTTCATGACACAAACTCCTCAACATTCTTCTCATCCAAACTGCTTGACATGCTGCCGCTGTAGTTGCCACATACTCTACCTCTGCTGTAGATAAAGCCACAATTGGGTGTTTCTTAGATGCCCATGAAATGGCTCTTGAACCCATATGAAAAACATATCCAGAAGTGCTTTTCCTGTCATCTATACTTCCAGCCCAATCACTGTCAGTATATCCAATTAATTCAAATTTTTCTGAAGTGGTATATAAAATTCCATACCTCTTTGTTCCTTTCACATACCTCAGAATTCTTTTTGCTGCTTGCCAATGTGCCTCTTTTGGCCTTTCCATAAATCTGGAAATTAAACTCACAACATGCATAATATCCGGCCTAGTTGCAGTCAAATACATGAGGCTGCCAACTATGCTCATGAACAAACTTGGATCAAAATCCTTGCTACTGTCTTCTTTGCTTAACTTCAATCCCATCATTGTAGGAGTAATTGTTGCCTTGCAATCCTGCATATTAAATCTTTCCAAAACTTCATTCACAAAATAGCTTGAGAGATAAAAATATTATTTTCATTTTTCTCTACTTCTATTCCTAAGAAGTATCTCAGCAATCCCATATTAGTCATATCAAATTCATCCTTCATATCTGTTTTAAAATTCTCAACGAGGTAAGCATCATTACCTGTGAATATCACATCATCAACATACAAAACAACAATCAACATCTTGCCATATTTATCCTTGATGTATAATGTGGGTTCTCCTTCACATTTCTCAAACCCATTTTCCAATAGATAGACATCTATCCTACTGTACCATGCTCTTGGTGCTTGTTTCAGCCCATAAAGAGCTTTCTTCAATCTGCAAACTTTGTGCTCTTGGCCTTATTTCTCATAGCCCAGAGGTTTTTCAACATAAACCTCTTCCATCAATACTCCATTTAGGAATGCTGATTTCACATCCATTTGGTAAACTTTCTACTTGTATTGTGCTGCTATGGACAACACTTCTCTTACTGTTTTCATTCTTGCAACCGGTGCAAAAATTTCCTCATAATCTCTTCCTTGTTGCTACTTGTAGCCTTTGACAACAAGTCTGGCCTTGTGCCTTTAAATCTTACGTTCAACATTTCTTTTGGTTTTGTAGACCCATTTTACTCCAATGAATTCCTTACCTTTTGGGAGATCAACCAATTCCCATGTCTTATTTTTCTCTATGACATTCATTTCTTCATCCATAACATCTATCCATTTCTTATCTTTCACTGCTTCTTCAAAATGAATAGGATCTTCTACATGACAATACAATGCAAATAAAGAGTTCATACCTTCATTTGCTGCCTCTTGCTCATAAATTTCATTCAAACTTCTGAATCTGGTTCCTCTTTCATTTGCTGAATTTGTGCTTGTAGAAGCACTCAAATCTGCTCCTTGTGGTGTGCTTGGAGAAGCACTGTCATCACTTATCAAGGGTGTTATCATTCCTGCTTGTGGTGTCCCTTGCTGTCATTGTATTGGTGGAGGTGGTGCTGCTAATGAGGGATGCATTTCAGCCATCTCTTCCTCATTATCATCATGAGGCAAACAACTTTTAACATTCACTGTTTTCTCAATGCTTCCATCCCAAGCTTCTTCTTCAATGAACTGTACATCTCTGTTTATAACAAACTTCTTGGTGGATGGGTTATAGAGTCTATATGCCTTGGATTCTTCACTATATCCAATAAATATGCACTTCTCTCCCTTACTGTCCAACTTCTTCTTTAGTTGATCTAGAATGTGTGCATAAGCCACACAACCAAAAACTCTCATATGGGTGACAAATTGTTTTATGCCACTCCATGCTTCTTCTAGAACTCTGTTCATTATAGCTTTATTAGGGCATCTATTCAAGATTTATGCTACACAATGAACAGCTTCAGCCCAATACTCATTTGGAAATTTTTTTTCCTTCAGCATACTTCTTACCATATCCATGACGGTCCTATTTTTCCTTTCAGCAACTCCATTTTTCCGCAGTGTATGCCTTGCTGTAAATTGCTTGTGTATCCCATTTTCTCTGCAAAAATGCAGAAATTCTTTGGAGATATATTCTCCTCCCCTGTCTGTCCTTAAGACCTTAATATGCTACCCACTTTGTTTCTCTACAAGAGCCTTAAAGTGGTAGAATTTCTCAAACATTTCACTCTTAAATTTCAAGAAATAAACCCAATTTTTTCTTGTGTAATCATCAATAAAGGTCAGCATATAGTGGCTTCCTGCTAATGATGGTGTTTGCATTGGTCCACAAAAATCTGAATGGACTATTTCTAAGGGTTTCTTTGCCCTTATGCTCTTTCCTGATGGAAAGCTTTCTATGTTTTGTTTGCCTAAGATGCAACTTTCACATAGGCTGTCTAGTTTCTCAATCAATGGTAATCCCTTTACCATTCCTTTCCTATGCAAAAAATTTAGACCTCCAAAGTTGAGAAGTCCAAATCTCAAGTGCCATAACCAATTTTCATCTTTTGCTTCTCTTTGGAATGTCTCTTGTGTCACTGCTTCCATTTCAGATCATTTCTTCAAATTATCTCTCATCTTAAGAGGGAACATTATGTTCTTTGTCATATTCACTTGTGAAATGCATTGCTTGCTTGGTGGTTTATCCATGATGGTGCATACATCATCTTCAAAGAAAAAATTGTACCCCTTTTGAATGAGTTGTCCAATGCTAAAGAGGTTACACTTCATAACAGGCACATAATATACATATGATATGGATCTTCTTTCTCCTTTCTTTGTCAAAACAATTACTCTGTCTTTTCCCATGACAGAGACCTTACTGTCTATCTCCAATGTTACTTGGGACTTTACATTTTCATCTAACATGGAAAACATGGAAATATTTCCAGTCATATGGTTGCTACATCCTGAATCAGAAACCATATATCTTCATTCTTTTTTTTAGCCATATTACATGCTAAAAACAAATTCTCTTGACTGATATTTTCTTTAGTAAAATTAGCATTGGGTCTACTACCCATGCCGCTCTGTTTATTCCTACATTCATTGGCATAATGAACATATTTCTTACAATAATGACATTGGACTTGGGATTTATCATACCTTTGTTCTTGTGTTTGATTTTGTCCGCCTTGTTGGTTGCTGCCTTGGCCTTGGTTCTGATTTTGGTTGCTGCCCCTTCCATGAGTATTTGCAGGGCTGCTTCTTACTCCTCTGTTTTGGCTTTTGCCTCTTCCTTTTCCTTTGTAGTTTCCTCTGCCTTGACCTCTTCCTCTTCCAAAGGAAATTTGGGTCTTGAAGGCATGCTCCAAAGATGAGTTTGTTGTTCTTTCCAATCTTTGTTCATGTGTCATCAGTGATGCATATAGCTCATCAACTGTAAACTTTGAGAGATCCTTTGTCTCTTTAATGGTTGTGACTATTACATCAAACCTTGAGGGTAATCTCCTCAACACTTTCTCCACTATTATTCTCTCTTCTATTGTCTCTCCATGAGATCTCATTTGGGTGACCAACCCAATCAGTAGAGTGAAGAATGAGTCTATTGTATTAGACTCTTTCATGAAAATAACTTTAAAATCCCTTCTCATTAATTGAAGCTTTGCTGTCTTTACCTTCTCCATACCTTGGTAGGCTATCTGGAGGGTATCCCATGCATCCTTGGACCTCTTTGATGCTGCAATCCTTGGAAATACACCTTCATGCACTGCTTGATAGAGATAAAAGAGGGCTTTTGAGTCCTTCTTCCTATTGCTCTTCAACAAATCCTTCTCTGCCTGTGTTAAGTAATTAAATGAATTTCATCTGCTAATTCTTCTAGACCATCTTCAACTAGCTCCCATAAATCTTGAGAGGAAAACATGGCTCTCATTGTGATTGCCCAATAGTCATAGTTATTCCTATTAAACTGTGGGAGTTGAGTATTTCCTATACTCGTGCTTGTGATGGATCCCGCCATAGCTAGTTTTCTGAATTATGCAATAAAAAACTTGACTGTGTTCTTCAACAAACTTTCTCTCTTCTCGAGAGATAAACTATGTCTCTGAGGACTTCACTCTTTAAAACGAACTCAAACTCTGTTTTGATAAATACCTAGACTTTGCTGAGCCTTCACACTGCTGGAGAACTGCTTCAACAACTCCTTCCTTCAGCTTCTTTGACAAACTTCAAAGAGCCTGAATTAGCTCTGATACCATGTTGGAATCTCTAAAGTATTCCAAAACACACAGAGGAATAAAACAATTCCTCCTCTCAACACAGAGATTTTAAAAATTGGACGGAGATGCATAAAATAACACTTCTATTTCATTAAAATAAAACACTCTGTTACAAACTGAAGTTCTTCCTTTTCTGAGGGATTACAAAAAAAAAATTCTGTTTGACTACTTCTGAAACGCAATGCTGTGTGCTCCTTAAACTGCTCTATGTCTCATAGAAAAAACGCACACACAGTGCTCTATTTTTTTTGTTTCTGCCTCCTGGCTTTTACAAAAAAAATTACGCACAATCCCCTTTTTACTTTTCTTTATATATATGTTCATATATTGAAAGCGTTGATGTTATATATATATATATATATATATATATATATACATTATATGTATGTATATAATATATATTATACAATAAAAATATGTTATAACAAAAACCTTTTAAGACTTGCCGCAAACGTTTAATACAAAAAAATATTAAACCTTACCCAAAGTTTAAAACATGCGGACTTCTAAAATTATTATGCAAACTGGCTCAATGGATTTATCGCATCCAAAATTGTTGATGATGACGTAGGCATCTGAACGCGCCATAAGATTTAATTCTTGGTTTAATTTCTTATCGGGTCCGAATTGAGCTTGTCCACATCAGCCTCTCTTCTATGCGATTGAGCGTTGATTGGCCCACTGTTGCAACGTTGGCAGTGGTGGGGTCTCTTATCGCGTAGGCTGTAGATATGCTGATGTGAGCACAGGTTCGTGCGATCGAAATGTGATTGGCTAGGGGAATGTGACATGGAGCATGGGCTCCACAAACATCGACGTGGCCCCATTCAAACATAAACAAAAACGCACCAAATACAACGATGGTTTGTGTATAAAATTTAATGTGAGTTGGTGAGTTGATAAAGCGGTATGGAATGTTATAAAGGTGGTAGAGAGAGAAGTTAAGGGCATGGAGATAAAAAAATGGTTGTGTGGTCAACCACAGTTTAGCACAGTGAAACACAAGCTACGACCATGAATAAAATTTGAGCTTGCAGAGTTTAAATGCGAGATTGAGTGTATATAAAACCATGATAAAAATTGCTGCTGTTGCTGCCTTCTTTTCACATCTAAATTTAAGTCCTCCGTCCTTCTGCACATCTGTAGTTGAATTTAAAAATTCAACATTAATTTAATGTGCCTTTACATTTTGGAACTGTTTTCTGTAGCAGCTAGCAAGTAATAAATTTTCTACGTTGGAGGTTATAATTGTATATTGAAGGAGATAGAATCCATGAACTAAGTGCTTTCTGATAGCTAGAAAGCAACCTAGTTTCTTGCTTCCAGTTGAAAAGTCACCGTTAAATTACTTGTGTTTCTTTTGGTCAATCAATGACTCTGCTAAAGGGAATCAGAATCTTTGGCATGGACACAACACAAGAATTACATGCATGTGTAAATCATTAGAAAAATTACTGGATTGTGGCATGTATGTTTTGAACCAAAGACGTGAAGCAAATCTAGTCTAAAAATAGAAAATGAACCTGCGTTGTAAAACTGTCATTAATTGTTAACAAACAATATATTTAAAGAGAAATTTTTTGTCCATTTGTAGGTAAAAGAATTGCAATAGCTTTCAGTACTAACCTTTGACACCTTCGGTCTAATACTTATCTCCCTTCTTCCGGTCTGATCCTGACCCTTTAGTGTCTATAGAGCTCCCTCTTCTTCCTGCCTATGAAATATTATTTTTGTAGTTATAAGGGTACAAAGTCGCTTGTTCGCATCGGACAAGTCTGAGCACACCATTTGAATCTAGCTTTTCCCATAGGGGTTTCCAGGGTAAATAATGTCTTTATTGTGGTTGAATGCATGTGGAATGATTTCTATTTGTTGTGTGCGTTATTATGACCTGTGATCTCTATGAGTAATGATTGTAGTTTAAATCCACAACTTATTCAATTTTTGATGTTTTAATTAATGGGAATAACTTTTGGTATAATGGATGATTGAGTCTTTCAAATCATGGTTGATAGTTCTGACATTAAGTGGCTTTATTATCTTGTTGTAAATAACGTTGAGTGATGGATTATGTAGTTAATTTTCCCACAACCACAAAATTCGAATTGTTGGTCTCTTCCATGGTGTATGTTTACTTGTGAGGACCCGAATCTACTTACCATTCAATTGTAATAATTGGGTTTGTATCTATAGTGGGAAGCTATAATGCTACGCTCAAATTCTTGTACACTTGAATAATGGTTAATTGCTATTGTTGGGTTACTTCCCTTGTGTACACCATTCATTGAAAATCCAAATCGACAAACATGATAAGAAAACATAGAATAAAGATGCACAAACACACATCTAGAATTGTATTTGCCTAAGGTTCAAGGGGCTGGAATGGATCTCAAAGTCAAATTCATCTCACTTTTCCTTCCATCAAGGACCACAAAAAGAAATATGCTTATGTGTGCATTCTTCCCACTCTCTGTATTATGGTCATGATAGTGTTTTAATTTCAGTGATAAGATTGAAATGAATGTGGTTCTTATATATTTCATTGATTGAATTGAAAATAAAGAGGTCCTTATAATTCCTTTTTGTTATAACGTGACCAACCATTTATGATTTTCCTACGTTATTGTATGTATATATTCTATACATGTAAAAATGAACATTATG
The DNA here is from genome assembly GCA_034641835.2 of Pinus albicaulis. NCBI lineage: Eukaryota > Viridiplantae > Streptophyta > Pinopsida > Pinales > Pinaceae > Pinus > Pinus albicaulis. The sequence continues at coordinate 917,984,048 of CM076583.1, read as the reverse complement.
CCATTCATATATAACCACTACTTTATGCCATTCATATATCAGATGAGCCTATTTCGATTATATATATGTGATGAGCATTGTTGTAATTTCTAAGTTGTATGATAGAAATCATTTACATAATCAATGACTTATACCATGTTTACTTACATGGAAAACAAGTTATGTACATGCTCTCGCAACTTAACATGGTAGACATGAGTATATATTAGTTTAAAACATGAGTTATTAATACATATACTAAAAGATAGTTGTAACTGGAATTACATGACAAGGGATATGGATACAAATTGGTTATATATATATGTCTGTTGGAGTGACTTATTTGCGATATATGTTTATGTAATTGTGTTAATATATATATATATATATATATATATATATATATATATATATATATATATGAAGTTACATACTTAATACATATTTAATGTCTATTATGATTGAATTTATATTGAATTGAGTGTAATGTTAGCATTACTAATGTAGAGAATATATGTATATATATGCATATGTATCATGTATATGCAGTATATATATATATATATATATATATATAATGTTTAAATATACACATATGCATACTAGCCATGTAACATAGATTCTCACTTAATTAAAATGACATATTTATAACATCTTTTTATTGATAAACATTGAGGAATTAAAATGGAATCGTTATTAACACCTTCCACAACCTATAATATTGTGAGGAGGTGGTAAGTAATGTTACATTGGGTACCAAGAAATCTTAGCGACATCAAGTGCTCAAGTATTGTGGTTATATGCACAGATACATCCAAACATAAATAGAGTTCCTAGACATCTCCTCGCTTGGCGCAACATATTGATATCTTGTGAAAATCCAACAAAATTTTAAATAGAAGAAGCAAGACTTTGGATTTGTGAATCCTTCACAGTAGAAGCAGGGAAAGCACATCCCCAAATCGCATAACAAAGGAAAAAACTAGGATGGAATAGCCTATGACAACCCACCAAAGCTACAAGCAAAGAATGGTAATGGGAAGGAAAATAAAGACATGAGAGAGTAGTGTGAGTTCCACAAGAGCCTTTTTCATAACACAAACGAATGTTGCAGAAAGCAATCGCTGGTGCCCGAGCTAAAAGCTTCAAACTCAGATGCAATTTTAGACTCTGAAATAGACCTAGACAAGGAGAAACAAATCATTAATGCAAAAACCAGTGCCATTATCGCTACCACTAAGGTAATACAAAGTGAGCCCGAAGATCCGGAGGAAGGCGAGCATCTATTTCACTCAGAAATGTAGGTGAAGAGTGCTCCACTACATCTAATTATCGACAAAAAGAGTCAAAAGAACCTTATCTAAGCAGAGGTCATTAAGTGGTTGGGCATGTCGACAACACCACACTCGCATCCATACACCATCGAGTGCCTCCACCAATGACAAGATATATGTGTTAGCCAATAATGTTGCCTACCTCACAACATCAAGCCTTTCATGGATGAGGTATTGTGTGATGTTTCTCCCCTTGAATTTTGCGTCATTATGTTAGTCCAACCATAATTGTGGCAATTTCATGTTGTTTATGAGTCCAAACTCTGAAAATTCCAAAACTGGAATCCTATTGGAGCAACTAGAAATTATTCTCCTAATTGTCAATTTTAATTTAACAATTTATTTGCTGTGTTCTACGACAAATACTGAATACATCACACTAAAAACTTCAAAAATAAAACTATAGAAAAATAAATGCTAGCACACACACATAAAATGAACACAGTTATTTTTGGATGAAAGTCCTCTGAAAAACCCAAATTAGGAAAACCGTTGCAACAAATGAGGGTTTTATTATCAAGCAACAGTGAAATAATCTGAGTACAACTAGATCCTAAAACTGGAAATCCTACAGATAAATACTAGTAAGAAAGATATAGTGAGGAAATTTCCACACTTTAGAAGCAAATCCGGGCTCTGATCTCAGCTCCAGGTGATCCGTCCAAACCGAATCTCCACAGCTACTGTGTCACACTAGCGCAGTCCCTTTTGCACTCAGTTCGAACCAACTTCTCCTCAAGCCATCTAGTTTGATACTATTTGGGAAAGTGTCTCTCTTGGCCTCTAGAACCTCTGTCCAACTTCTGGCACTGAAATTCGTCTTTTCCCAGCAGAATCGAAACTGTCTCTAGAGGCTACTGTGCTGCCTCTAGGTTAGCCTCTCTATGGCTCTTCTGCCTCTCTGTAAATGCACTCAGCGGATCTGGAGTTCTTCCTTCAGCTTCACTGTCTCTGCTTCTCTTCTTAACTGATTCGATCTCACTATCTCTCTTTTTGACAACTGACTGCTGCTACTCTGGAAATTGATCTGCTCATGAAATCGAACATCTCAAGTAATTTCTCCATTACCACATTGACCTCGTCTTATAATCCTCTATTGGAGCGCCCACGAACAATATTAAAACTTAATCAAAGGTTAGGATAATCTTGGAGTCAATCCGAGTGATTTTATAGATGATTCTTGTATTGAATTAATTAATTATAATTAATTAACCATATTCCCTAAGTTTAGACTTAGGAAATATTTAAAAATCAGTTAATAAATCTAATCAAGCCACTTCTAGGTGGAATTTGCAGAAATGATTTCTTTTTTTTGGAGACCTCATGTATTCAAGCCTCTCCACAAATTTTCATGGCTAGAACACATCTGATGCTACAAAAAATAACACTCCCTCTTAGTGAGGAATGTGTTCTAGTGTTGCAACTGTTGCCACAACACCCTGTCTCTATGTCATCTCCTGTCACGCTGTTGATGTCTAGCTACTACTTCCCACCAACCACTGCACAACTTTGATATGAGTTGCATCTGTGCTTCTGCTAACCTTTCTAAAATGCTTCCAACACTGCATCTGCACTGCAACTCCCTCTCATCTTCTACTGCTGCAACTGCAATATATGCACCAAAAAAACGTCCAAAATAATGAACCAACTATGTTCAGTATTATGCATATGTCACCTGAGTCCTGACTGCTACTAGCATCTGCACTGTCACTGAGGCATCTGACCGCACTATCTGCCACTGGTCCATCTTGCTATTGAATACTGTGGGCCCTCGTAGCCAGGTATTGATCCAAGAGGTGGACTCCTCAAGAATCCTGCCCATATGTAGTGCTCTGAGGCTATAAAACCAAGTCAAACCACCTCACTCCTCGAGGTATATCAACGAACATAACGAAGTCTTCCTCCACTCTGGAGGAAAGCCTATCGATCTCTGGATAAGATTCTTGTTGGTCCTACCTCTCCTCCTTTTCCTTCTTCTTGAGAGGGCACTGGATACTGTAGTAGCCTAACTCACCACATTTGAAACACTTGAAATTGGTCAAATCCTTCTCTTTCTTCCTTTGTCCCCCCTGTCCCTGACTGGGACCCTTAGAAGAAAGTGCCACATTATCCTCTTCCTTCACCATCTTCTGCCCACTGCTACTGCCACTGATGGACCTCTTCAAAATAGCTTTTCTCAACTCCTCCTGTTGCAATTTAGCCCACATCCCGTCCCATTCTCGTAGCATGTCTATGCCCAATATGATTTGGATAAAAACCTTCCACTCCTCAGATATGTTGTTGAGAGCTAATCACACTAGCTCTGTGGGTTGAGGCACTGCCCCAACAGCTGATACCTGGTCTCAGAACTCCTAAATTATGGTAAGGAAGGGGTCTATTCCCTCCCCTTTCTACATCCCGATTTATGTTAAATTCTCTTCGAGGTACATCTTCCCGTCGCTTGGAAGTGCCCCGTGTAATATTCCTTTTAGGGATATTTCTAAAACACAACAAACTCTAACCAGAGATGGACTGGAGGGTATTTATCAGATAATGTAATTTCGAAAAGAGGATGAGATCTAGAGGCTATCTCGGCCCTTTCCCTGCACTCGTCTAAGAGTGTGGAGAGAACACAACAAGTGATACAAATCACAATGCAAAGGGAAGAAATAACAGATTGTACATACAATAGCATACGTATATTCAAGAAATAAGAGAACGCCGAGCCATTTTATTAATCTGATAAATACAGAGAGTACAATAAGGATTACATCTAAACTTGGCAGCATGTGTTAAGATCTATTCTAATGCCGTATGGAATGACCGTTACAGATCTCGTTGCCTAGCTACTCGAAAAATGGTTGTGTCGTCGCTCAGAAGAATTCCTCCCAATGTTCATGCCAATTCGTATCCGTGATCTCCAATATTATGCTCGCTTGCCGATTCAAAATCCTCAATAGATAAAGATCCCCGCGACACCCCCGGAAATTTTTCCAATACGGAATGCGTCCCCTCCACCAGACTATGCTAATAAACGCGTTGTTCCTCCACAGGCCGGCGCCACAAGAGACGCGCCGCTTCTACCAATACAAACGGACGATCTTCCTATAAAGACATTGACTCGTACCACTCACCCGGGAGTGTGCATTCAAGTCCCCCGGGGTTGAGGGAAGTAGATCTATGATCGGGAGACACTCAATGTGCTAAACAACGCCGCAGATGTGCTAAACAGCCTAGTGTGCTCAATAGTCGCAATGACCAAATTCAAAAAATTCATAAATTCTCCATGATGTCGAATGAGGAAACTATCTTCTTTATATAGCGTTGGTCGTTACTTCTAAACCTACGACCGCCTCCACCCACGATACCACCGTAATATCCCTCCGCCGCGTGCGCCTCCACCTGTGATACCATGGTAATACCCTTTGCCGCGTGCCCGATTCGGTCCCCTTTATTAAAATGTGTGTCTACTAGAAATCCCCCTTATTTTAGAGTGAGTTGTGTTCCCTACTCACTTTTATCTATAATCTAACTACACATAAAAGGAAAAATTGACCAAATCGAATATTCCAATTAGCCATTGTTAATTGGAATATTACAAGATCCCTCAACAAAATGTTGCTTGTCCCCAAGCAACCGTAGTGATGGATGCCGGCAATATTTTCTCATTCTCCCAAGTAGCATCCTCTATCCGTAAATTCTTCCACCTCACCAAGAACTCTTGGACTGTCCCGTTCGCAACCGCTTTTCCCGTATCAATAATTGCCTTGGGCCGTAATACCAAATGCCCTTCATCATCTGTAGGCGGCAGCCCTTCCACATCACAATTACGCCTAATGCCTTTTCTGCATGATACATGGAAAATGTGGATCCTCCATCCTAAGTAATCATCCAAACAAAATGAGCCACCTCCCAACAAGGTAACTCCCGAAAACCTCCTTCCACCTCAAGCTTCGGTAATGAAGGTGGGGTCTGAACTTGGAAAGCATTAGAGCTTACCCTATGCTATCCTTATCTCCATCATGACAAGTGTAGAGTGTATGTCATCCTAGGTCGCAAAAGTATTTCCCTCAAATGACAAAATGAAGAAAATCCTCCAAAGAGTTCTCCTCCAACAATGAAGAACAAGTCGGCCTAAAACAATCCATCCTCAAGAATAGGACATGGTCATCATGGAACATCCTAATGAGAAGTTTGCTGAAGGCTTTATGATGATACATGATGCAAACAATTTCTCACAAGGATACAAATACAACCTCACCCCACTGCACTTCAGAAAATTACATGGCAAGCAATGTACATGATTCATCACATCTACTAAAGGATAGTAAATGGCCGAATGTAACAACAATACATGATCAAGCACTTTACCATGGCTGTAAAATGGATGAATATCAAATTTCATAGACCACCTCAAAAGGAACAAACATGTGGCCGTGGCGGCCATATCTCCTCCCATGCTCCCATTAGAACATGTAGTGCGTAAAAATGTGAGAATTTTTCCACTCAATGACACATCCAACCATGTGTCTCCCTCATAATCAAGCCTCCTATACAAATATGATCTATATCGTAAAATGAAAACATACGATCAGCAAGAAATGAAGGAAATGCTAAAGGTTACAAGTGATGCAAGAAGGTACCAACAACTTTCCCAAGAGGGGACAACGTAGTTTTACAAGTTGCCGTTTGATAAAAAGTACATGGAAAATGTTTTACATGGTTAATCATGCATGTCTTTATATGATACATGCTATAGTGCAACAACTCAACATACATGTGGTGATAAAACATTTTCCCAAGGCCACAAAAAGAGATGGTTGCCTCCATCATGTAGATTGGCCCAATACAAATCTTGGAGCAATTTGACAAGCTTGCCCTCTTGTGAAGCAAATGCACGCATAAGAATGGTAAGAGTGTGCAAATCAATGAATGTATAAACAAAATTCTCACCATATGTTGGAAGTAATATGGTACATGGGTTCTCCATAGTGTTTTTGGCATGTGCTATGAAGAGGAATGAACCATGTGTCGCAAGAAGATAATCCTCCTTATGCTCGTAAACCCAGTCAAGAAGAAGAATATGCCATAGTGATAGATGTCCCTATCATCATTACCTCCTCTTCGCTCATCAAGTGAAACAAATATGAAGTGATCCTAGGACCTATGGGTTATGGATCCACCATATTTCCGCTGGGCACACTTCATCCATAAGTCTCTCGCTTCCCAAGTGACGCCGTGAGCTTTTTGCAAATAAGCCCTCTCAATACAAAACTCGTTCTCGTACATGCTCCTTGTCAAAGATTCCTTAATAATGTCGCAACAAATATGGAATACTTCCCAAGATGGGAAGAGCTTCCAAATCATCTAAGACCAAGGAGATAATGCCATCTCCTCCTCCCGCAATAACATGTAAAGTGTGGAGAGAAAATCCGCTTCTTGCTCTCCTAGAAACAAGCAAAGCAACAAAACATTTTGCCGCCTCCCCATACCTCCATCATACAACTCATGTGATGAAGACATGATGAATGATATGAGAATCATATCAACACCATGCATCCATACTCTATGTTGCTCAATGATGTAAGTATCCATTCTCTTACTCTTAGGAAGAGTGTTTTCCAATTGATGGCCAACCCTCAAGAGTAACCAATATAGCCCAAGCTCTCTGGCCGCCCATTATCATAGACTCTATAAGTAGCCTCCTAGATCCTTGCTCACCAACCAAATCCACTTAATCTCTTGTGGATGCCTCCTTCTTCTCCTCATCTTGGGACTCCTCCCATGAGGGCTACCATCCTCCCAAATCAAATTCCTGCCTTTTCACTTCATGGTGTGTTGAAGTGCACTCGATGAGATCTCTCCTTGGGACCTCACTTTTTTATCAATAGTCTTCCAAAACCAATGAGGTCTTGGATCTGAAAGTAGAAGTTCTCTTAGATGAGAGGAGCTCATCGAGAAAGTGTCATCCCGAAGGGAAAAAGGGTTTCTACTCCAAGATGTCTACCATCAATCTTCAAGGCTTCAAACCCCAACCTCCAATGTGATGTACAATCCAAAAAATGGACCATGAGAATGATGGTTTGATTCCTTCGAGTGTTTCCATATGTCAGACAACACAATGCAACCAAGTCGCTTCTATAGTAGTAATGGGATTTGACCTTGGTCATGCAAAAGTAAATCTCCACATTGATCAAAAGAATTTGCCGCAACAATGGAATGTGGAAATATTTTCATACTCGATGTATTTGGAACTTCTTGCAAGACTGCAAGAGTCCCTTCCTCAAAAGTGTTGGTCAGCTCTAACCTGATGCATGTGGTCGTCTCCTCCATGAGTGTGACAACATTATCACAAGCCTCCTTAGGAGGTGATGTGACCTTTTCTTTCTTTACTCTTTCTCCATCAAAGGTTTGGATCAACCTTTGAGTGAAATTCAAAATTCTTCACCCTTGCATGGCTCAAGTGGCCGCACCACCAATCATAGGCTTCACCCTACAAGTGCAAATAACAGGTTCTTAATAGCTTCTTTCCTCAAGCATGGGTGTAGTAGAAAATTCCTCCAACTTTCTCACCCAAGTTTTGCATTACACCCATCAAAGGTAGACAACATAAATCTATTGCCTTTGATTTATTTTCTCGCTACATGGTCTCTTCTCCTCCTTCCAACCTAGATGAAATGAGGAAAATCTAGAGTCTCGAAGGCTCAGGTTGAGATCTGATACTCAACAAGGTAATCAGCTGAGAATCTAATGATCCAATTATCTCCATGCTCAATATCTTCTTCTGATGAGAATAGAAGTGCATGGTACTTCCTCTCCTTTTTTCCGAAATCTTCTTGACCTCCTCAAAGGTGGATGCATCTCCTTCCGGATCAAAAACATGAGAATAAACCTGCTATTTTTCAACGTTCTGATCTTCTGGGCTTAGACTAATTTGGGTGTATCCACATGCTCCCCATGATCCCGTCTGTCTCAAGTGCGAGGTAGCCATTTTGATGGCTTCCCCTTTTCGTTATTCACTAAGCCGGAAAGAGGTATCCAACCTTTCCATTCAATCTACCCGATCTCAACCGTGAAATCAAGGATCCATAATATGGGAAAAGGTGTCCTCCTAGTGGTACGATGCAACTCGAACTCGCGTGCTAGACCCCCCACCGTTCCTTCCTCTTTCATCCCGCCCCGAGCCGACAATTTCGAAGGGCAAAGCCGCTCCGAAGTTTTCCCCCCATGGACTCGCCATTCGCGAATAATCTCCATCATGATAATGTCGATGTCCCTCTCGTGATGGTCACGTGGTTTGCTGTCCCGCTTGATCTAACAAAGTCTTTGAATAAAATGGCATCTCTGAACTCCCGCCACTGTACTCAACAAAATAATCACCCATGCGGTCGACTCGGGTTCCTCCTATGCCCCCGCCCGCATTTCCACTCGAAAGTGGGCATAGTGGCACAAATGGGGCCATGTGATGCCCTCAAAGTGAATGACAACTCTGCAAATGGTGGGATGTGTCCGATCCCTCATCAACACGGAAACCATTTGGAATTTCACGCTATTTAGCCTCCATGTACTCGTGAATCTCTCGGCCCATCACTCTCTATCCTGCCTTGCCATCCTACACTAATTTGAGGAGTGCTTCCCCAAACTATTTTGCATCGCTATCATCCGCCATGGGCTCTCTCTCTCTCGCTTTTCTACCGCAGCTCCTCCCCGTCTCGTGTCCACCACCCGAACGCAAGCCTCCTTCTCCGTAGGTGTTCTTCAACCTACGCTCAATATCTCTATACTTCAATTGCGGAAGATGTAGGTTTTTATTCCGATGACATAGACTACTAGCTCCACAGCCGAGCGATCTATGCCTCCGATACCACTCGTATATTCCTTTTTAGGAGATTTCTAAAACACATCAAACTCTAACCATAGATGGACCGAGGTAGGCTTGCTGTGATATTTCACCTCCGAAAAGAGGATGAGATCTCGAGGCTATCTCGGCCCTTTCCGTACTCACGAAGAGTGTGGGAGAGAACACAACAAGTGATACAGAATTGCCAATGCAAAGGGAAGAAATAATAGATTGCGTACATACAATAGCATGCAAATATATTCAAGAAATAAGAGAACACTGAGCCATTTTATTAACTGACAACACAGAGGAGCACAATAAGTGATCAAGCGTCTACTAGGAAATCCCCCTTATTTTTAGAGTGAGTTGTGTTCCTTTACTCACTTTTATTCTATGATATAACTACATAAAAGGCAAATTGACTAATTGAATATTCCAATTAGCCATTGCTAATTGGAAATATTACACTCGATACAACGTGGCAAGAGAATCCAACATCTTCTTGCGTATCCTTTCCAAATATATGTGAGACTACATGACCCCAAACTCCATCTAGGATAAATTGCTTCACCGTTCCATATCTTTGTACTCCTTTTCTTGTACCGATCTACATCCAGTAAATCATATCACATTATTAATGTATAGCTTTTACCAAATTCATCTATATAATGAAGGATATCCTTGCTCTTCAAACTGGACGTAGTTGGAAGCACCCATCCAACCCGCTGCGATCTCTAGGCCCCGTAGAGGCCATTTCGAAAATAATGTCTTAAAGTCCTCTCGTGCTCACCCGCCGACCGCTATCGCACCTCTCCCGGGAATGCAAGGCCTCACAGCTACTACCACCGATTTGCAAATCGAAATTTTAGTTTTCAAGACTAGAAGTTCCTTGGAGGTGTGCTCTTTTTCCACCCGACGCAGGTTTTTCGAGAAAACAACTCGCAAACCCTCTCGTGTCTAGCTAGATATCCGACTAATGAAAATATGAGCCTGCTCCTCTACTCGGAATCACTCGGCTATGGAAAGATGAAATTTTTCCTCACTCTGCAAAAATCTAATCCCTCAACTCGACCTCTTGGAAAGGTGACTACGTTGCTCAAATGGACTGCTGCCCACACTAAGAAGCCAAATTCCTTATTTTCACCTTTTGAGCTCTCCGAACGATAAATTTCACTCGATACCTATGAAAATTCCAAAACTATAATCCGACAACAAATGGAAATATTATCCTAATTTTTTAATTTTAATTTAACAATTTATTTGTTGTGTTCTGAGGAGTTCACTCATCTCTCGGATAAAGATTTTTTTGGTCCGCCTCCTCCTTTCCTTCTTTGGAGAGGGAATCCAGATACCGTAGTGGCCTAACTCACCACATTTGAAGCACTTGAAATTGGACAAGTCCTTCTTTTTCTTTTGTGTCCCCTGTCTCCTGCACTGGGACCCTTAGAAGCAAGTGCTACATTATCCTCTTCCTTCACCATCTTCTCTGCTACCGCCACCGATGGACCTCTTCAAAATAGCTTTTCTCAACTCCTCTTGTTTCAATTCAGCTCACATCCTTCCGTCCATTCTCGTAGCGTGTCTCCGCCTCAATATGATTTGGATAAAAACCTTAAAATTTCAGATATGTTGTTGAGAGCTAATCACACTAGCTCCCAGGTTGAGGCATTGCCCTAACAACCGAGACCTCGGTCTCGGCACCTCCTAAATTATGGTAAGAAGTGGGGCCCGATTCCTTCCCCTTTCTACAGCATCCCGATTTATGTTAACTTCTCTTCGAGGCATCTTCCGCCGTCGTAAGTGCCTCGATACAACGTGGCAAGAGAATCCAACGTCTTTCTTGCGTATCCTTTTCCAAATATATGTGAGGCTACGACCCAAAATCCATCTAGGATCAATCGTCGATCAAGTCTCCATATCCTTTTGTACTCCTTCAATTTATCTACATCCGTGGGAACCGATACCACATTATTAATGTATACCACAATTCATCTAGAAGGAAGGATATCCTTGCCTCTAGTTGACGTAGTTGGAAGCACCATCCAACTCACAGTGATCTCTAGGCCCTATATTGGCCATTTTGAAAATAATGTCGGTAAGTCCTCTTCTCAGGGTCACTGCCAATTTTCTACCTTCACACTCCCTCTTGGAATGTGTGGTTTTGCTAGTCATACTACCGATTTGCAACTAGAAATTTTAGTTTCCAAGACTAGAAGTTCCCGAGAGAAATTTTCCTTGTGTGTGTGCTCTTTTTTCCACCCGACGCAGTTTTTTTTCAAGAAAAACAACGAAAAACCCGCTCGTGTCTAGCTAGAGATCTAACTAATGAAAAGAAAGAGACCTGCTCTCCGATTTTGGAATCACTCGAGCAGAGATCAAATTTTTCTTCCCCTCACTCGGGAAAATCGAATCTCTCAAGTAACTTGACCTCCCGGAAAGGTGACTACGCCCGCCCTTGGGAATTTTGACCGTTGCCCACACTACACAAAATCTTATTTTCACCTCTCCAGCCTTCGACTGGAGCAATTGCACCATACTATGTGAAAATTCAAAACCATAATCCTATTGCAACAAATAGAAATTATTATCCTAATTTTTAATTAATTTAACAATTTATTTGTTGTGTTCTATGTCAAATACTCAATACATCACATTGCAACCTTCACAAATAAAACTATGGAAAAATAAATGATGAAGAAATGCTAGAAAACACACATGAAATGAACACAATTATTTGTTGAATTCCAACAAGAAATTGCAAAGACACACACCAGTGTGGGACTGACAAGTCCTAGCGATACATTAGTGTGAAGGCCAATTTAATTAAATAATTTGGTGGAGTGTCCTAAATTAATTTTTCCAATTAAATTTTGGACAACAAAACAATCTTATGTCATAATAAGTTGTAATAGTTAACTGAGGAGATAAACTCGCTAGCTCATGTATTTCGAGTTGAGGTGGTTGGCAAGGAATGCATAGTGATTCTATTAAATATGGAGTTTGAATTGTAGTTGGTGCATTATTTTAATGCATAAGTAATCAATTAACTCGCTTAGTGAGTTAACTTAGCCGAACTAGTTGTAACCGTTTGTTGCACTAGTGAGAGATCAAGTGAATTAAATCTTATTTAATTCACAATCGCTGATCTCGCCATGCAAATGATGATTTAATATTAATAACTACATGCATGTCAGGGCCCATGGAGACCCAATTGAGACAAAGGTTAATGGGATGTTAGCTATCAATTGTGTGATTATTAGGTTGCCCACATGAAACCAAAGACATCCATTGATTTCCATGATCCTGAAAAGTTTTGGAAGGATTAAATTACTGAAGACAGGATTTACCTTACATGAATTGTGCAAGCAAGACATGCCGATTAGATGTTGAGAATTGGTTAAGTGTTGGTCGCATTTTGTTTGGATCGGTTGTGAGACAATAGAGGCAGAGACTCTTGTGAAAGAGGCATTGTAATTTTTTCATGATTCCATGGTGAATACCAATAGAAGTTAGAGGGTTTTGAGTAGCAAGCTTTCTCTTGGGAAATTATCTCTGTGTTGTGGTTTGATTTGATTCTTTCTTCACTTGTTGTGATTGGAGACCGTGTTTATTCTCCGTAATTGATTTGTAGAAGGATTCAATATCTATATTTAGTACATTTCTTGATCGGATTGAATCCATTGATATACATATGTTTGTATAATTTCTACATAGTATGAGAGCACAGAATCACTATAGTGGAGGAGAAGTCGACTTTGTGAGTGAATAGAACTTGAATTTGCAAAAGTATCCCGTAATGATCCTTTTTTAGATTCTCTTAAGGATTCTATTTCGTATATGGACTATAGAGTAATTTACTGGGATAGTCACCCTTCAAAGAAAGGGTGAGATCCGTGAGGCTACCCGGCCAACTGACTCGCCTATAGAATTTGGAATAATCCCTTTCGTGAATGTCAACAAGGTCTTAAATGAAAACGATGTATAAGAAAATATGAGCAAGAATAACGCAGAGTAAGGGCTAGATCCCATCATTTATGCCGTATGTGACTTATATATGGAATTTCATCAAAAAAATCGCTTAAGCACATTAAACAGACATCTCCCACAATCAAGACTAGCTAGAAATCAACCAAAGAGAAGAGTCACAATGAAAACCTGAAGAACTAGAATTGCTAGCTTTGGCTGTGCCCGTAGGAGGACAGCCAAGGATCCGATATTTCGCAGTTATGACAAGGTATCGCATTTACATTTGAGCTTATTTCCTCAAGGCCAGATTACAAAAGAAACTAGGCAAGATCCCTTCAAAAATCAAAGCCGCAACTAGAAATAAACCGCGTAAAAATACATAGACAGCTGCTATTTTTAGATGGTTCAGCCGTCGTACATTAAATTTCAGATCTTTGACATATGTATGGATAAACACTGATCAACATGCTGCATCTGGAAACAATATGACTTTAAGAACAAGATCCAATTGGAATTACATCAAAATATTGCATAATAAGCCGTAGATATGAATTACAAATTGCAAGGTTTAAAACCCGTAAATTTCTCAAGATAACTTTATTGTTGAAAGAGATCAGATCTATAGGAGAGCATGGATCAGCAACCAATCCATGGATCACCAAAGGAAGGCAAGCCTAACACCAAGAGATCTTTCCAATTTGATAGCAAACCGAAACAAGAAACCCTCTTACAAAAATAACACAAAGACAGCGTAAACTACTCGAGGGTGAAAGAGATCAATATACCTAATGAAATAGTAGATCGTATACAAAATATGGATAGATTATCTCTTTGAGGCTGAAGAACACATCAACAAAGAAAGCTTCTCAAAACAAGCTAGATGTAAGCATATCTAGAACACCACTTACTACAAAAGATAAAGAAATCGCAAAACCCTCAATGGGCCGTTGCTCATGAAAATGGAGCTTGGCCTCAAAACCGTATAGTGGCTCACTTCGCAAAGAACTCCTCCAATGAACCTCAAGGGAAGAGATGAAACCCCTAAATAGGAATTCCAATCACAATCCTCCACTAAATAAAGTAGAATGGTATTAGTCTAAGCAGACAAATACTTAAATATGATCTATCAAAAACCTCTTCATGTGCCTTCTCCTCCTTTATAACATGAGAAAGCTCTTGCAAACCCTAAACCACTTTGATGAGTTAGCCCTCTTCACATTAGAGGCTCCCTTCAGAACCGCACACCCCATTTGGAGATGCAAATGAACATAGACACCGCAATTGATTTGGTCAGTCAAGGTGGACCCAATATTTGCCCAAACCTCTTTCACACCCGCAAGTGATTATTTACATAGCCCCGATTTGTCTTTGTTCACATGGGCATTGATTTATTCGTACTTTTTAGGAGTTTTTTTCACATGTTCTACTTATTCGTTATTCATAAACACAATTAGGATCAAATTGAATGCTCTTCCAGCCAGGCTAAGAGAACACACACATTCTTGGTACATAGGCTAACTGTGATTCTAAATGCTTAATGCTTGAGATTGAGTAGCAATCGAGAAGTTCAATTATATTTCAAGTGGAAAGACAGGGATGTGAGTGGCTAATGAGGACAATGAGGTTGGAAAATTCATTGATAATGATATCCCAACAAGGCCGTAGAATATGCCGCAAGTCTTGATGCTTGGAAAAAGAAGGTTGAAAAGGCGAGGAGGGATCTTAATGATTCGAAAGTACAAGACCACATTGTCTCAAGCCTCCATGGAAAATTGAGACCATATTCAATGGGAAATTTTTGACAGATCTCGTTTCAGAGCAACAATGATCATAGATGTAGAAATTTGCTGAATAATGATTAATTATCCACCGAGACTATCCCGCATCACATATCAATTCGAATTCATATGCAACACATAATCTCTTCCACTCCATCATCACACATGTGGAAATAAAACAAGCGATAGCACATCAAATCATCATACACATTAACACATGATGTATGGGGAAAGCTTATAGCTGAAAACCCCGCAGCTATTGTGTATATTATAATGGAGAAAAATGTAACAACCTCGCATAATACTCCTCACAAGTACTCAAGACTATCTCATGAAGTTACACACAAACTAGCTTGGTTTTGAACAAGTCACGGTTCAAAACACATCCACTAATTGCCCGCCTCTATTGCGCAATCATGGCTCCGTATAAATAGAGATCCAAGGTTCGAATCTCCTTGGCTCGACAGCCGCAATCATCATGGGAAATTGCCTCCGAGTGTGGTGCAAATATCATGCACAACCGATGTCAACCGATAGCCGTACTCACCCTTTCATCTACCTCTTCCACCGGTCTCCACCGAACCGTCCATGCACCGAGTGAACTAATGTGTTCTTGAGTTGAATAATGAGTTAATAATTAATGAATTAAATAATATTTAATTCACTCCACTCATTACTATGTTGATTAGCCAGTTAAACTAATCTCAACTAGTTCAACTAAGTTAAATCGAACACAACTCCACCAATCGTCTCATCAAATCCACCAAAATTTCGCTACCGAAGTCCTAACTGAAGTCAACCATGCATGAGCTCACCAAACCCTTAGGCTAGCGTAATTCCTCTGTCAATGCATGAGCCACTTCGTGGCTCGAACCGAAGTGCTCTAAGAGAGTAACCGAAAGTTTAGGAGTCCAAATATTATTAAGGGTAATGATGATGACTTCCCTATTTTTTAGGATGCAGCCTAAAAATAGACTTCGACCTATAGGTCCAAAATAGAGGTCCATCTATTTTTACCAAAACATGACCAATACTCCAAGAATAACATACCGCAACTCCCGGACCATGCTCCATATGTCTAAAAATGTACATAGTCTAAAAATAGACTTTGCGCTCGAATTTGCCTCCATGGGCTCACTTAGTGAAGGCGACTTCATTTCAATAAGCTCCATCATCTTGCCGCATTTTCAACACTCTCTCTCAAAGAAGATATGGATTATCTCGCAACCCCTATCCTCGCCGGAATTCGAACTCGTCTCGGTGAGCGCCTTCGTCGGATGTCGGCATCCCGATCCTCCGTGGGAACATATGAAAGCATCATGATTCTCCGCTAAACACAATCTCTCCGATATGATGGTACCGATGTCGATGTGTTTGGATCTATCATGAAATAATGGATTAGCCGAGAGTTTAATGCAACTCGGTTATCACAAGAACACCAGAGGCTCCAAACCAGAACCCGAACAATCCAACGAGGATCTTCCTCATCCAAATAGCCTCGCATGCAGCCAAGCGAGCCAAGCATACTCGCCCCGCCGAACCGGAAAAGACAATCTCTCGCTCTCGCTGTACCAGAAACTGCTGTCAACCCAATGCCGAAAAACTCCTCCGTATGTGCTCTTCCGGTCCGCCGGGCTCCCCGCCCCAATCTCGCACCGCTGAAGCTGCAGCCGCTCTCCATCCTCCCGTCCGTACTATAGACCATATCCCGATGTGCCTTCTAATATAACGCAATACATGCTTACCGGCCCAAAAGAGCTTGGTAGGCTTAACCATAGCTTGCGAAAGTCGGTTAACGCATAGCATATATCTAACGTGTATTGACCGGTGACATAAGCGACCTCATAGCCATCGCATTTTTTACATGTTAGTGATGACTATATCTAATAAATTCTGATTTTTCTAGAACCGATTTCCTTATGTCAATATGTCATCAAGAAAACCCTAAAACTTTTTTTCACCCTTCTACCTTTCTCGTTCGCCCATGTCGAAATCAAAAAACCCCACATCACAATCCTATCTAGCTTCACTTTCTTATTGGTCTCATTCACTGGCTTTAAAAGGAAAATCCACATCTGTTTCAAAAGTCTCCCTATGTTAGAAGTGGGCGCTTTAAGACATTTCACCCTGCAATATCAAAAAGCTAAAAAGCCTTAACTGGGCAATGTGACCAACCATGACTCCACCTCCTACTTTGCAAATTAGTTCGACAAATGTAAATTTAAGTCGCGCTCTACTCACACCCCTAGATCTCAAAGACCGCATAAACCCAATCTCAAGCCGACTATTAGGTTTTTGCGTTGTTCTATGTTTTCTACAAAGGCAGGAAAGACAATTTCATCTCATGGAGCAAATGTTTGAGCTTACGCTAGAGAGAACAAATGCTTCTAAATGTAACTTGAGCATTTAGATATGTCCGCAAAATTTAAAGCTACTCATCCGGATCGTTGCGCCTCTTTCCAAAGATGAAAATCACAGAAGAAAGCAACACCACTGCCTCAAAGAACCGGGTAAATTGTCAAGGCCCAAAACCTCCTTCATTCACAAGCAGTAGGTTAGGGCGCCTCCCATCCATGCTGCAGGGCGCGGGCCAATATTGATTTCGTATGATTGCAAAGATCCAGGTTTGACTTGAACCAAACAATGAAACAGTGGACTCCGTGTTTTAGTGAATGTGACTGATGATCATAATGTCAGAATATAGTGGAAATATGCCTGCTCAAAGAAAGGGAGTTTGGTCTGATAAAGGAGCTCATTTCAAACTTTAAATCATGTGAATTGTTGAAGCTGTGAAGGCTCGTCATCGTAAACATCCCAATCATAAGAAGCCTGCTTTGTCCAAGATCAAATGGGAAGGATGTTGTTAACCAATGCCATTACACAGCAGTAAGGGAAAGCCCTTGGTTTTTCAAAAGCACCGAACTTCATAGTCACAAAGATTTTTGTCAAGTAACAGGTCATGAGATGAACAAGCCAAATGATAAATATCTCGCTCACTCCTTAGAATGGAAGGCAGGAGATAAAGGCCACCGTGGCTAGGTTTCTTCTCGAAATACAAAGATACTTGCAGTAAAGATGCCAAGATTGATGTTTTTCAAGTGGTTTATTTACCATCACCTTCGTAGAAAGGATGTGTCGACATAGTTGTCAAAACCTTCGCATACCTTACCCGATGAAGAGCCTCTTCCATTTATGGTTATGGGCAAGGCATTTAGTGTTGTTGAAAACCGTATCGGTCAAAAGGAAGCCACATTTGTCAAAAGGCCATCCTTCCTAAAACAGTGAAGGACACTCATCCTCCCGCTCATAAGAGAATGCCTTCAAACAACTCATCACAAAGGGAAAAGAAAGCAAAGTACGCTTGGTTTTCCAAAGAAAGTCCGTCCTATAACAAAGTCAAAGATACTCAATGTATATTTTGAGCAGAGGAAAAGTGTTAAGAAGCGCCCCTAGCATAGACAACAGGATGAAAGAGTTTAAGTGAATGCCACTGAAGTAGTGTACCCACAACTCAAAAATAGGCTCAAATATTTCATCTCAACAAATACCAAAGGATAGTAAAATTTGCATGGTCATGAATCATCATACCTCCCCCGCTACGTTGAAATTAGGGTTAAGGAGCACCCTATAGCTTTGTTTCAAAATTATTTTCTGATAAAAAGAGATGAAATTTACAAAATTGAGAGAGGTTTTTGTCCCTCATAGGTTCAAAAATAAAAACCTCCTTCATTTTCCTCCCGCATTGTGTATCATGGTTTCATGAGGAACATGAAAATACAACATGTCACGGGAGAACTTCTCGCACTAGGATACACCATTTTTGACCAGTGATGGGATAGTCAGTTTTTGGCTCAATTGACCCAAATGAAAAAATGCAAGTTTCTATGGAAAATAGACTTCCATAGCTTTCCTATGAGCCATCTTAAGCCAATTTCTGACAAAAGGAAGGCATCCAAAAGTAGCCCGCAATCAACGCTATGTTTTTCCTCGCACCAGCATACACCATTTTTGACCAAAGATGGACAAAATGGGCTTTTGAAGGCTCAAATGGACACCAAATGAAAAAATTAAAGTTTTTCTGGAAAGAAGACTTCCACATCTTTCCAATGAGCCATCTCGTGCCCACCCGACACCTAGGAAGGCATTCAAAAATGGTCTACAAACAGCTCGATGCATTTCTCCGCACCAGATTTACCATTTTGACCAGTGTTGGGAAAATCAATTTTTGAAGGATCAAATGGACACCAATGACAAAATTCAAGTTTTTCTGGAAATTAGACTTCCACAGCTTTCCAACTGAGCCATCTCGCGCCCAATTCGACACCGGGAAAGCCCTCAAAAATGAACTGCAAACTTGCGCGACTTGCCTGGAAAAGGCACGACGCCTGGAGCGAAAAATACAAAAGGCCATAACTAAGGCGCGACGTGTTCGTATGTACCGCGTATTCCCGATAATCGGTCAAAATTCACTTAAAAACCTTAAAAACTATTTGGAAAGCTGCTCAACCAATCAAAAGGTCCCTTGAGTTTTTTTAAGGTATTTTTCTCACTCCATTGCCCAAGCACAACAATCAATTGACTGCTGTTTTTCATTAACCAAAACTTGTTGTTTGGCATAAAGGAGGACAACAATGATTTATTGGAGGGATTTGTAATACAGAACAACCTTTTATTTTTTCAAAATCGCTCCAACTCTCAAGAAGCATTGTCATAAATTTCAAGGAACAAGTTGAGTTGTACTCGTTGGCTAAGGGATGAAACCTTAAGAGCTTGTGAGTCTTGTTAATGAGAAAAAGGCCGTAAAACTGCTCTCAAAATTGTTATAAAAGAAACAAGAGCATGGGGGAGCTAAAGAGAAAGCAATGGGAGATGTTTTAGACAAAGGATCATTAGATGGAATTTGGTGACTTTCCAACAATCTCCTTTGTTTGTTAAAAGACAAAAAAAAAATAGTGTTTGGCCTTTTTAGTTCCTAAAGTTAATCAAGTGGGTGAGTTATCATTTGCATTCGGAGTCGTCTTTTGTCAAAATGTGTGCAAGGAGCAGCAGAGTATAGAGAAAGTAGTGTTTTGTGTAAAAGGAGTTCCTTATGTTTGTTCATACAAGATTATTTGTGACATCATAAAAACATAATAACCGCCACCTAGCCCTATGTACAAGTGAATTTTTACCGTGGGAGTGCACTATGATTGATCATGTTTGTAATGGTTGAATCCACCTGTGGAAAAGGCACCAGCGAAATGTTGTTTGGTTGAAGGGGACTTTTTATTGTTGAAAGCTACCGCCTTTATTGCCACATTACAAAAACATCACAACTCGGCTACCATTTCTACAAACGAATTATTGACCGTGTAAATTCACCGCGATTGACTCGTGTTTATATCGTGAATTTATTGTTATTAAGTGGCCTCAACAGAGAGCAAATTGTTCTTTAATCAGGCTTTTGTTTTCCTTCTCTACAAGGATAAGGGTGTCCTACTACCTCAAACACCAAAGCTTCTGTGTCTTTCCACAGAAAATTTACTTTTGGCCGTCTATCTTTATTTGGCCGTGTTTCTCTCTTAAAAATCCGCTTGTTGAACTACATATTAAGTGGAAAGGCAAACTTTCTCAAGGAACAAGGATCTCACACCTAAGAGGGACTTTTTACATAGCATTCAAAAACATTGTTGCCTTATCAAAACAAGTGATTTGATGTTAGACAAAGTCTTGTTTGGAGGACAAAAGAGTTTGACAAATTGATGCAAGTAAGTAGCAACTTCAAGAAAGTGTGAAGGGTGGCCGGGCAAATCTACTACACCCCAACCGGATCCAAATAAGTATGTCGAGAGCATGCAATGTGTTATTCAAAATCCCTGGTCCATGACAATGGCAAAACACTCATCATCTCTCATGCAGATCCAAACAGCAGACGAATATGATTAAGATGTTGTCAAACCCCGTACAAAAAATGCAATTTGAAGCTACGTATGGCCCACTTAAGAACGATCCCTTCGCTTTAGAGCTCGTTTTGGCTGACATTTCAAAGAGGGGGCCTCGCAATGATAGCTACTGAATGATCCAAATGGTACTCAGAAGTTTGGAAAAGTTTTTCAAGTGGGCACCAGAGATATGTCGCTTTCCAAAGAATGTCGTTAAAATAAAAAAGAAGAAACAAGTGAAGACACCGACAAGGAGACATCTTTGACTTTGACTCATATGGCCAAAGACCGGTGATGTTAAGGAGGTGCAAAGTTTGCTTACAAAGGGTTGAATTTGAATTTTTATGAACAGCCATTGCAATTACCTCAAAAAACTATGATGGAAATAAAATCAAAACTATTGTTGTGTGCATTGTTGAAACATAAAGAAAGATAAGGTGTTATTAGGTGAAAACAGAGGTAAGGTTTTAATATAAAATCATCATATGAACATTTTTTGTTTGTCAAGAAAGCTCACTTTATGTTTAAAAATACAAAATGTTGGTTGTGCCTTCTGGGCCCATAAGGCAGAATCGTGAGTAAAGCTCATTGCATTTAGAAGTATTTCTGACACCGTCTCAACAACAAATCTTGGACTCTGTATACACTTTGTTTGGACCGGTAAATGAGTGGCGAATATATTTGTTGAAAAGTATACCAAGAGAGCAAGATTTTGTTGAAGAAGAGTTGAGCTGATTAGAACTTTACAAACATTTGTAAACACTCAAGAATATTTCAAGGTCTGCCACCTTGTCCTATGAACAATGAACTCGACCGTGTATACCCTCTCGGTTGGAATGAATTTATGGTGTTGAATCGGTGGTTGAGTTGCATACTAAGAAGAAATCGTGTTTTGAATTGAGAAGAATGCTGTTTTTCTTCCTCAAAAGATAAGGTCAAGTTATTTCTCAAACATCAACAAGCTGGGCAATTCTGCCACAGAAGGTCACTTTGACTATGTTTGTCCTCGTTAACTCGTGTATTCATTGGCCGATTGATATACAAAGGCAAGAAAAGGTATTGTTTGGAAGGAGTTGTGGATCTTATATCAAAGGAGGACATCACACACAACAATTGAACCATGGTTGCCTTGATCAAAACAAGGACTCACAAGAGAAGGTGAATTTGTTTGAGCAAGAACAGGATGAACAAGGCCATGATAGTGACGGCTAAGTGGCAACCAAGAGATGATACACAACAAAGATCCCGATGAGGGCAAGCGAATACAAGACATGGATCGCGAAGGGCATTCTCCAAAGCATGTGCTATCTCGCCTCCTAGGCAAGGGGCCATGACTTCTTCACCAAAGCCGTAATGCCGAACATGAGACAAGGCAAAATTTCAAGAGAAGTTGAAGAAGGCAAGGAAGCACCGGCACGAAAAGAGAGGAAAAGCATATCAGTTCTTGACATTTTGGCCTCAGCTTCGTAGCATGTTACAGGGATCCCCGGGAGGTCGTGCATGCCAATTTTGGGCCTCGTTTCGTAAAAATTTTTGTTTTTTGGCATTTTTGGGGTTTTCGCCAAAAACTCATAAATGCGCCATTTCAGTTTGATGAGTCGTCAAGGGAGGAGGGTGATACCAATGGATTCCATAATTTCATGAGCATCTCTCCAGCGATTTTCAGGGCATTTGAAGATCATTCGCCCCTCCAAATTGGCGAAAAACAGCCTCATTTTGCACATTCTGCCCACCATATCAGCAGCCTGCTATTTTCTGGGTTTTTTCACACAGGTACAGTTTTGAGGGACTTTCAGAGATCCGATTGAGGTGATTCCACTTGCATTGGAAAGAAGACACAGAGAGCTTTCCAACGAGCCATCATGAGCCTCATTTCGACATCGAGAAGGCTTCCATTTGCATCCAGCAAGTCAGGGGACCTTTTTCAGGCATAAATATGAAGTATTTTTGTAATTTTTGAACTCCAAAAATCTGCTTTTCCCAAATGTGCGTTAGGCCATTTTTATCATGGGAAAATCATGTAAAGTCAATATAATTTCCGTTTTTAGCAGTTTTTAAGATATTTTATGAGATATTTTGTGCCTTGGGCTTTGCAAAGCCTCAAGGACAAGTTTAGATATTTTGACTTGGCCAATGGGATAGCTAGTTGCTCCATGAGGTTTTCCTCCTTCTAGCCTATTTATCCCATGGTTCTCACTGTAAATCGGAGGCTGAACTTGAGAGAAGAATTAATGAATTGGTCATATGAGCTTTGAAGAATACACTTGAGTTATGATGTTTGGATTGCCTCTTGGATGCTTTTGAGGAATGTTGAAGGCTTGTTGATGGATTCCTTGACATGGTAGAATGGTATAGTGCTTCTTAATGTGTTTTGTCTTCTAGTTTTCACTCATAATTCATTTTTCTTGTTGCTATAGATCAGTAAATATTGATTTTGAGACATGCCCATGGAGGCACCTCAAAATCCCTCAATCTTCATAGCTTGATGTTTTCTTCTCCCTTAGTTATGCTAAAGAATTCTTAGCTGCTCTTTAGTAACCTAAGGTATTGTTGCTAAGTTTTATTCATCAGTTCCATGTATGTTGAGTAGGATGTAAGGTTTGCCCTACCTACCTATCAGCTGCCCATAGTTCTGTCCATAAAACTTTCTCTTTGACTGATTTGTTGATCATTTTGTTGAACCAAGGAGGCCTAGTCCCGATCTAGCCCTTTGCCTAAAACTATGAAAACTTATTTGTCCAAGTGCCCAATGACTTAGAGACTATGTTTAGGCGTTCCGGCATAGCTTATGAGTTGTTAGTTTGTCTCATGTGTTTTCCCCAAAGTCTGATAGCCTTTTCCCGAAGTTAGAGGGTCTTATACCTCTATGTATGGCTGGAATGTCTGATTTCTATGTATTGATTAGCTTATAGTTATTCCTAGCATGATCAATGGCTTGCTATTACATGTTTATGTATGCTATTAACTAGTTTGCACTTGAAATACCTTGTCTTTCACCAACTTATTGTTCATTTAATCCATTTTGCCCAGAGATCCCTTCTATTGTGAATCAAATCGGCCCTACAGCAGCTTTACATCATCACCTCATAAGCTTCCTTGACCTGTTTGACCCCATAGCCCAATTTATCTACATCTTGTCATCCAGTTTATGTATTTGATCAGTTTCATCCCTCACAAACTTAAAAACTAAAAAAAAAAACCAAAAACACACTTCATAACTAGCCTAATATCAGAACATCGCAAGTAAACACACCGACATCTTTTGCACTTATAGAGAGAGCCCTCTCTGAGTCCAGGAAGGCTAGGTCCTTGGGCTCCAAAGCTTGGTTTGATGTTACATCGTTATTTGGCTAGCCAATCGGCCAAATCACGGGACCCTAACATAATGGCGATCACGGTGGGACTCTGAGTGATTAAAAAGCTTAGTTTCCCTCATCTTTAGAAACCTTTAAGAATACTATCTGATTGACTTATCCCACTGCTCACTAACATAGTGACACTCACAGTAGGACCTTCCGAGTTAGTGGCAATCTAAGTACAATTTAGTAACTCCCGAAGTCTCAATCAAGCTTAGTAAACTTAGAGATTGTTTGAAGAGTAGAAAATAGCTCTTTCACCATCTTAGCAAAATGATGAGTCAGTTATAGGAAACTCTTCCAAACCTTGTAGGCACATAAAACTCAAAAAACCCCAAAAAACACTCCTTTAGATTGGCTTTTGACATTTCTGGTGGTGGACCATACAAGTATATCTCAAACAACTGACAATCCACCTGGCGACTCCACTAAACTTCTAGTAAGCCTTACTATTTCACCAAACTCTAGGCTACTATCCGATAGACCTATCCCATCACTCACTAAAATAGCGGGAGATGATAAGACATTGAGTACATAATAGTCCAGCAAACTCTTATAGACTCTTTGGTCCTTTAGGTACCATAAACAAGCAAGCAGTCCATAGACTCATTTTTTAGAGTAAACTCTTTTTGTTCTCATCACCCTAGCAAAGTGTTGAAACAAGTCTAGAATACTTTAACAAACCATAGGCTGCACATATATTCAGAAAATCCAAAACATTCTCAGATTAGTTACTGGTGGTGGACCATAGCTATCTTCACAAAACAATCCATTTCCACCTGGCAACTCCACTAATCCATCCCTCCTATTTTTGACCATCCTTCGCCTTAGTATAACTTTAGAGAAATCACTCATCCAAAACATTCACCAATATCATTCTCTCCAAGCTCTGGATCTAAAATCTGGCTTCCCGAAGAATCAATACCAGATCCCATCCAAACCCAAATCCCCCTATCATAGTAGATGACCCAGAAAATATTCTGTGGCAAGCTTCCGAAACTGATCATCTAGCTACCGATAGATCCATCCGTAGAACAAGATCTGTACCTAAAACTCGCAATATCCTTCTAGATTCACCTTCGGAACTAGAGTCATCACAAGCTCTTCCCCGAAGCAAATCATATAGTAAGATAAACTTCGACGATCTTGAACCCCTGAACCCACCACAGAGTCCTATTAGAGAAGCTTCACCCACCACTCCTCCTGATTTCCAGCTTCTTTATCAATTTGGCTCCTATCATCCTAGATCTGCTCAAAACCAGATCACTGTCCAAGTTCATCCGCTACACCTGTTCAAACCACTTCATTTCATCCTACTAGTCCTCATCTTGTACAACATCCATTAGCTCCAGTCATGGCAGCCTGGTACGCACCTTTGGTGTTGCCACCACCTTTAGCTCCTCTCCCAAACAAATATCAAGACAAGATCCCACACTTTACCGGAGAAGACACCACCACAGCTCAACAGCATGTAAGTAGGATTAGCGATGCTTTTGAATACATGGAAGTACACGACGAAACCGTCAGAATGAGAATATTCGCCCAAAGCCTGGGTGGAGAACCCAAAACATGGTTTAAAAGCTTTCCTCCAAACAGCATCCACAACATCCTAGAACTCTACCAAGTCTTCACGAACAAGTGGGAAGTCCGAAGGAACCCTATTCAAATCCTGTCAGAATATAACAACCTAAAACAGGAAAATGGGGAAAGTGTCCAGGCATACTGCACTAGGTTCAACAATGTGTATAACGCCCTCCCACCTCATTTCAAACCCCCACTTGGTTTAGTCTTGGTGAAATTCCCCGAGGGTTTTGATCCAAACATGACATATCATCTGAGAGACAAGGATCCCCCTACCCTAGAGGAAATGCAACAAATAGCCATAAAAACAGAAGCCAACTTAGCAGAAAAAAGAGCCAGGACTAGATTAGAAGGAAAAGTCCCATATAGAGACAAGGTCTCCACTTCATCTCCTTCCCTAGATCCTAGAATAGATGGCCTGATAAAATCCATGACAAAGATGTGGGAAAAAATGAGTGAAAAAGTGCCTCCTAGGGACAACCAACCAAACCCTCAAAACCAAAAACAAGGCTTTAGAAAAGATCAGTCTCGAAATAAACCAAGAGGAAATGATCAACAGATCAGACCATCCTTCAGTGAGAATTATGTTGATGAAAAGAATAAGGATACCGCACCCATTGATGAAAATCATTGGAAACTCATAGGTTCTGATAACAAGAGTAAGGTTTACCTCACAGCAGAAGAGCAAGAGTTATGCTCCCCAAGTCAGGACGAAACCGACTATGAAGATCTCGAAGATCCTGCCATAGATTTTCAGAATGCCATTATAGAAGCTCATAGGCAGTATAACCTTAGAAACAGAAAAAACCAAGACCACTCCAAGAAGAGTAGCCCTGACACTGCTAAAACCTCTGACACCATCCTTAAAAAAGCCACGGATAGCAACAAAATTATGGCTAAGAAAATTAACCAAAACAAAGATAAAGTTATTCAAACAAATCTTAGCTCAGATACTCCTAGTACGTCCACAAAGACTCCCGAGGCGACTGTGTCAAACAAGGTCTCAAACCAGAATCAACAAATTAAGAGCATAGAAAAGGTCATGTCCGAAAAAGCTGAAACAAATCTGCCCAAACTACAAACTCCTTTTAGTTTCAAAGGGGAAGTTTCCGAAATAAAAATTACCATACCCCTTACTGAGCTAATAACTGTAGATAGGTATAGATCTCAAATTTTCAAATTTTTTGACATAGGGAGCAAGACAAATACTTTAAATCTAACTGAAAACAAACCCGAGCTCTTATCCGGCCCGAAAATAGAAGGTCAATATCAAGAAGGATCTATTTCTCCTTCCTATGTAAGCCTGAACATACGGGACAAGATATTACATAATGCCATGTTAGATTCTGGTGCCTCCCATAACCTCATGCCTAAAGAAGTCATGGAAAACCTAAGACTAGAAGTAACTCAACCCTACAAAAACCTGTATTCCTTTGACTCAAGTCAGGTAAAATGTTTAGGCCTAATAAAGAACCTAGAGGAATGCTCTAAAGACACTATCAGCCATTTTGAAATCACAGATTCTGAAATGGAAGAAGAATCAAAACCTTTAGGATCTATACCCTTATGCTTTAAATCATTCCAGACTTTGAAAGAAAATTTGCATCCCAAAGATCTCTCAGCAATTATTCAGGAAAACCCTGCTCAAGTTAACTCTCACCTAAATCAAGCAGAGCTGATTGAAGAGGAATTCAAATCTAAGATAGAAGATAAAGCAAAACCTGTAGGATCTCTACCTTTATGCTGGGAGTCATTTGAGTTCATAAAAGAAAATTGGCCCCCTGAACATCTATCAGAAGAAACTCATGAATTACATGATAACTATCCTCAACATCACAAAGAATTGGTTGAAGATAAAAACAAGCAAGAAATGAAAGAGAACCCACAGGATCTCTCTAAGGACATGAGTGATGATTCATCATCTCTCATAGGTGAAGCCCAAAAAGACATTCATCCTTTAAATCAGATTTCCCAAGAGAAAGAGGATTGTTGTGGAGAGAGGAAAATGCCTCCCTTTTTAACTGAAGAGGAAATAGATCAACTTATAAACATACAGACAGCCTCTGAATCTTCACATAACCAAAAATTTTCTAATCTTTCTCCTGTTAATCTTGCATGTCATAAATCAGAAAATAGATGTGTAGATCAATTTGAAGAAAAGCAATCTGATAGTCCAATGTGCATGGTTGATGACATTTCTTTTGTTAATGATTCTCCAAGGTTTGATCAATATGTTGATGATTGTGATTTCCAAACAGACACTAATTGTGCAGAACACTCAGCTTTTGATTTTTGGGAGGAAGCTCGGTTTCATAAACTTGAGAAAAGTGAGAAAGCATTACAGGTCATATATGACACTGATGAGGATAGCCTTGAAAGTTTGGAAGTAAGTGAAGAGTCTCAGACTCTTTTCTCTACTTCACTTCAGTCCATCATAGATAACATTCACATAATTGGAGATCAACAGTGTTTCAGCTTTGATGATGAGCTTGAGGAAGATGATGAATTTCTTGAGCATGTTGTAAATGAGAGGCCTTGTCCTGAAATAGTTGAGGAAGTCATTTTGGACACGGAATCTTCCTTAACTCTAGATTTGCAACCACAAAGTTCCATTGAGTCACAAATTGCAGATGAAGAAAAAGAGGCTGATAAACACATGAGAGTTGTCTCACTACCCTTTCAAGATAATTTACTATCATAGTGTATCCCTGCTCACCAAACTAATAACCTCCACACAGTTTTCAGTCCACTTAATCAGAACACATCAGCTTGGAATGAAAACTACACTGCAATACATGATGAGTCTAACAGTTCGGGTGATCATGAAGAAGAGTTGCTTTACCAGGGGGGTCCCAAATATAGCCAAGTGGAAGAAAGAGTAGTCTTGAATGAATCATGTATATCAAAACCTCTAGATCAGGCATTATTCCAAGATCCATTTGCTGTTTTCCTTAAGAAGTCTGAAAGAGTAGTCTTGAATGAATCCTGTATATCAAAACCTCTAGATCAGGCATTATTCCAAGATCCATTTGCTGTTTTCCTTAAGAAGTCTGAAAGAGTAGTCTTGAATGAATCCTATATCTCAAAACCTCTAGATCATGCATTATTCCAAGATCCATTTGCTGTTTTCCTTGAGAAGTTTGAAAGAGTAGTCTTGAATGAATCCTATATCTCAAAACCTCTAGATCAGGCATTATTCCAAGATCCATTTGTTGTTTTCCTTAAGAAGTCTGAAAGAGTAGTGGGTTTTATCATGAACAAGTTGCTGCCAAGAATGAGAAAAAGCTTAAGCACTACTGTCCAGAAACAAACTAAGTGGGAGTGGCCTTTTCATTACTTCTACACATGAAAGAACTAAACCATAATCACCCATTTGATCATCTACTTGACTGGTTACATTGGAAAGAAGAGTTCACCAAATGAATGTATGTTGTGTACAGTTTAGATTAGGATAAGTAGATAGTTAAAACTCAGCCTTGTGAGCACTTTTTTTCATTTGTAGTTTGTTTGAAGAGAAAGTGAAAAAGCAGAAAATACAAAAAATAGTGAAAAGTAGAAAAAGAGGGCAATTTCTAAAAAGCAGTGGTAAAGCCCCATGTTCCAAAAAAAATAGTCCTTCGGAAAGCGCGCAAGTCTAAATGCCGCTACTAGTACTTCAATGTCTTGTTCAGCTATCTAGCCTAATCATAGCTGAGCATGTTTAAATTTATTTGCTGATAAGTTAGTGAGTGCCAAGATAGTCAACATTGTGTAAGATTGACTTATCACAGATCTTAGATTAGGGAGAGATTCTGGTTCCACATGCCTAAAACAGAACCAAAGAGAGAAGCGAGGGATGAAAAACACATTGTACATCTTAGCCCCGCTTGTCTAGTTTCCTTTTGTTGCAGAATAACATTTGTGTGCAGCTTGTCTTTTATGCCGCAAATGCATGAAAAATCAGACTGCCTAATCCTGATTTGATCATTTTTGAATTTCATGTTTTAGATTAGAGAATAAAATCCTGTCAAACTGCTTAATCTTGACAGTCAATCTATCTTTAAGTAGAGAAATGAAGGAGTTCATCAGTTTAATCTGAACTCCCGGCAGATATAAGGGTAGAAATAGATAGGTTCATTTTGCAAAAGAAAAAATATGCATTGTCAAAAGGCAGCTAGTTCAAATGCGCCAAAGTGAAGAAAAAATGTTAGGAAAGATAGTGGGGTAGGTAGAAGTATCATTTATGTTAACCATGCTGTCACTTTTCAGAAATAACATCAAGAGAAGGGTAAATTTTGCGCCAATGGATAAGGCATTGGTCTTCATAAGCCAAAGATCTGAATTCTGGACACCTCCTGACGAGGAGCTGCCCTCCCCAAATGGAGCCACTGTTAGCCATCAGTATTTTTTACATGTTAGTGATGACTATATCTTCAGCTGAGTTTTCTAGAAACTGATTTCCTTATGTCAATATGTCATCCAGAAAACCCTCCCAAAACTTTTTCGCCTTTCTACCTATTCAGTCCACCCCTGGCAACATCAAAAAACCTCATATCACAATCCTATCTAGCTTCAGCCTTATTGACCTGCCCATCAGCCTTAAAAGGCAAATCCACATCTGTTTCAGAAGTCTACCCTATGTTAGGAAGTGGCGTTTAGGACTTTTCACCTTTGGAAATCATCAAAAAGCCAAAAAAGCCTCCATCTGCAGCAGACCTACCATGACTGATCCCTTAATTTGCAAATGAAATTGACAAACAGCCTTAAGTCGCGCCACTCATATTCCTTAGGTCTCAGCACTGCATAAAGCCCAATCTCAAGCTG
Source organism: Pinus albicaulis (assembly GCA_034641835.2). Classification (NCBI taxonomy): domain Eukaryota; kingdom Viridiplantae; phylum Streptophyta; class Pinopsida; order Pinales; family Pinaceae; genus Pinus; species Pinus albicaulis. Next base: position 917,953,511 of record CM076583.1, on the reverse strand, counting down.
ACTAGTAGGTTTTTCACAGTGCTCTATGGTTTCTACAAAAGCAGGAAATATAACTTCATCTCAGGAGGAATTGCTTGATCTACACTTAGAGGAACAACTGCTTCTAAATGTATTGTGAGCCTGAGATGAAGCTGCAAAACAAAAGTCACTCATCAGGACCTTACAGCTCTTTCCAGCATGAAAATCACAGTAAGAAAGGGTCGCCACTATCTATGCAAAATGGTAAAATTGTCAAGGCCCAGAACCTCCTTCATTTACAAGAAGAGGGTTAGGGCGCCTCCTTCATACATAAGCAGAGGGCGCAGGCCAGTGTTGACTCAGAAGGTTGCAAAAGTCCAGGTTTGCCTTTACTGAAACAATGAAACAATATCTTCAGGTTTCATGAATGTAATTGATGACCATAACAGGAATATAGTGGAAATATGATAAGCTCAAAAGAAAGGGGAGTTTGGCCTGATAAAGGAGCTCATTTCAAACTTGCAAACCATATGAATTGTTGAACTTTAGAAGGACCTGTCATCAGTAAACATCCAAATCATAAGAAGCATGTTTTGTTCAAAATCAAATGGAATAGAGACTGTTAACCAATGCCATTACACAGGCAGAAAGAAAGCCATTAGCTTTTTCAAATGCACTGACCTTCATAGTCACAAAAAGTTTTTGTCAAGTAACAGGTCATGAGATAAACAATCCAAATGATAAATTTCTCAGTCACCCTTAGAACAATGTCACTGTGGCTAGCATTTTCTTCTAAAAACACAGTGATGCTTGCAAGTAAAGATGCTAAGATTGGTGTTTTTCAAGAAGTTTACTTACCACCACATTCAGAGAAAGGCTGTGTCGAACATAGTGGTCAAAAAGTCTCCGGACACCTTAACTGATGAAGAGCCTCCTCCATGCATGAGTAGAGGTCCAAAGCTACTGCAGGGTGCTGAAACTGATTGATACAAGAAAGCAGTGGAAGGATACCAAACACTGAAACAAGGTCACTACACAGATGAAAGACAGTACTGATAATGTAAAGGTATTGGTACTCCTATTTCAAAGAACTATCTGTCAGGCTATACCTATAGTAGGAAAGAGACAATATTGAATATATGTGTGCCACTGATACCAAAAGAAAACTGTCTCCTTGAGGAAAGGTCAAGCAACAAAACAATGTCATATACCAAAGGGCCAAGGAAGCGCCTTTCAAGAAATGGTGTTTACAGCTTTCAAATGTTTTGGTGCATTATGAATAGCCCTTCCTTGCTAAAAATCATCAAGAGAGGAAAACAGTGAACATAGTTCAGTTATGAAATGGTTCTTTGGGCAAAAAGAGGTAACACAATGACCAGAGCAAAATAATGACTATGTATCAAAGAGTCATGTTTTCATATTGCACAAGCTTGTCTTTCAGATGGAGGAGGCAAGTGGTATTCAATCTTATGAATAAGCAGAGGAAGTTGGTTGTGATGAGTCACCACTTTTTATATGTTTTAAAAACAAACACAATTGTCATCATTCTAGAGGGCATACTTAGCACAAAGATACAGTATTAAATAAACAGTGGCAGGGATGTGACACAGTGAGTTGTAAAGCAGAGAATTATGTTATAAAAAGAAACAGCTAGTAGAAAGGCACTTACAGTCCAAGGAGAAAGGCTTATAAGTCACCTGATAGCAGAAATTATTAACAAGTTGGAGTGACACAGGCAATCCCCTGTTAAGTGATAAAGCAGCTTTCAAATGCCTTTGACAGATTTTGAATGACCTTTTCTTTTGTTAACATTGTCACCTAAAGTGTCAAAAAGAGGGACAGAGTCGAGGTTCTGAAATGTCTCTCTTATGAGAACAGGTATGTGACTTCGTGAATAGGCAAAACAAATTCGATGAACTATCACTGTTTAAAAAGCAACTTGATGCAAACACAGTTTTGTATCATTTAAGAAGGGCAGAGGTCTCATCAAATCCAAATAGGACCAGCAAAGTTTAATTATTTGAAGTGATAAAGAAACTAAGAGCGCAAATAAAGACTTTAACTCTCAAAGCAAAGAAATGCCACTGTTTGAACGAAAAACTTCACTGTGTTCAAAGATAGCCATGGGGTCTTTATTTTGTTTTTTAAAGAAAAAATGAATGTAGCTGTTGAAGGAGTGTCAAAACAATGAAATAGAGGAGTACGAAGGCCATCGACGAAATTCAAAGCCAGCTTCCGCAGCTCCCAAGGATCACAACGTTTTTCAAAGCAAATTGAAGTTTTCTGCACCGGTTAGGGCCGCGCGACGTGCCTGGGCAGCATTTTACAAAGGCCTTATTCGTCGGCGCGACGTGCCTGTAGGTGGGCGCGACGTGCCTGTAGGAGGCCGCCCGACCACACAGGCCGACCCGACAAGATCTCCTGCGCGACGGGTTTTCTCCAGAGGTTGCCGCGCGACTTTTCCAAGCTATCCAGGGTTTCTTTCATCCTTTCAAGCGAGCATCCATCAAACTTGAGGTATTTTTATGAACTCCCATCGATTGCAAGGTGTTGATAAGTGACAAAAATGTTTGAAAACCCCGGACCTTGCCATTTTTGCTAAAAACAAAAGCAGTTTTCCTACACATTGAGATGAGGTAATTACATTGTGATAATACGGGGTTTTTATGGTTGGGAACCAGTTTGTGTCATTTTCAAATCTTGTATTTATTAACAGCATAGGTTTCAAGAACAGAGTGACTGTTGCCTATCTCACAAGCACACCTTTGTAGCAAACTGCCCCCCCTATTTCACTATATTTCACTACTGTAAATTGTTGACAGAGAGTTTCTAAGGGTGGATAGGGCCATTTTTCTAGAGGGCAAGGTTTGTTGGTGGTCAAATCTAAACTTTGAAGGCAGAGGTATACAAGTGCTGTTTGATTTCTTAAAACTTCACGAGAAAAAGTGTCCCTCATAAAGCACTGTGTATTGTTAACCTAGGTTTGCCCTCTTTCTTCACCTCATTATCATGTTGAAAAGCTGATTGACAAAGAGGCTCTAAGGGTAAATGTTACATTGAAGGGCAGATTTCATTGATGTGTTTTTAACTCTGGAGGCAGAAGTACAAAAGCAATTTTTGTTCTCTTAAAACTTCACAAAGGAAAGGGGCCTTTTTTTCTGAAGAACAGAGTTGTTAGTGTTTGAAATTAATATTGGAAACAGGGGTACAGGTATTTGGGTGGCTCTCTTAAACTCACAAGCAAAAGAAGGTGTTTTCTAAAAACCATTGTGCAATGATTTTTCACCCAAGCTAGGTCTGTTTCTTCCTTACACTATATTATATCATTCTGAAGATTTGTTGACAGAGGAATTTTGAGGGTGAAATAAGGCCATGTTCTAGAAGGCACGGTTGTTGATGATCAAGTTTAACATTTGAAGCCAGAAGTGCACAGTACACTGAGGAGCAGAGATTGTTGATGGTTAGATTTTGACATTAAAGGCAGAGGTACCAAAGTGGTGTTGGATTTCTCAAAACTTCACAAGTGAAAATGGCCACTGTCTAAAGGGCAGAGTGCTTGGTGATTGCATTTGATATTAAAACAGAGGTGTAGGTGTTATGTTGATCTCTTAAACTCACAAGCAGAGAGTATATTTCCTAAAAACCACTGTGCATTGGTTATACATCCAACTTGAGTCTGCCTTTCCTAGAAACCATATTGTATCATGTTGAAGACTTGTTGACAGAGATTTTCAAAGGTAAACAGCATAGTGAAAGACAGAGGTTGTTAATGTTGGATTTCGACATCAAAGGCAGAGGTATAAAGGTGGTGATTGACTTCTCAAAGGTCACTAGTGAAAGGTGTTTTCCTTAACACTGTGGGCTGATTTTTCACATAACCAAAGGGTCTCCTTTCCTTCCACTGTATGGTCTCTACAGAAATCTATTGACAGAGGTATTCTTCAAGGTGAATGACCTAAAGAGCAGGGTTTTCATATTCAAGTTTTGTTTGAAAGCACAAATAACAATGTAGGCTGGCCTCTAACAAAGTCACAAGAGGGGTGATTGTTCAAAAATGTGCACAGGGAATCTACGAAGCAGCTACCCCATCTTTTACACATGGTACCATTGTTAAGCAGGTTACATAGCTGAAGTGTATCCAGATTTGAAGGACTGTTGTTAATAAGTGCAGAGGTAGCTTATTCCAAGAAACATTGTTGCATTTTATTCAAAATCACAGGGTCCATAACTATCCAAGCAGTGTAGTGGCCAGGTTCAATCCAGCAGAGCATTTTTCATACATTGAAGGTAGTGTGCCTCTTCCAAAGCCTGTTTCAAGTCAGAATGCCTCCAAAACGAGATCACAAAGGCGGACAACATAAGAGATATGAACCTATCTCCATAGAAGAAATCAATGCTCATCCCTCAGTGCTTTTCAATTTCCATGAAGTAGGTTGTCTCGATTTTTGTCAGAAGATAGAGGAAGTCAAGAGTTTCTCGCCACTTACACATTTGTGCGCTTTGAGATTCAAAGACAAACACTTCCAGTTAGCAGGTCTTGACTTCAAAATCTCCCCAAGGTATGTATCCAAGGCTACCAAGATCCCGTATAATGGTGAAAAGTGGTTTAAACAAGCGCATCTTGATCTGGAGGATTATAAACCTTTCATCAAGCCGGAACATAGAGAAACCATCACTGCTATTTTCCCTTTCTCCTATCTTCTTGACAGTTATGCTCCGCTGATGAAAGCCATTATGAGATATTTCACTTGTGAAGGGAGGTTTAGCCAAATTTTTGCCTATCATATTCGCTTGTTGATGCATTTTACTAGAAGCAGGAAATTAAACCTTCCATACTTTTTGTCCAAAAGCATAGAGAAAATGGCAGCTACTGTCCAAAAGAAAGCTCCACCTCAGCAAATCCCTTCTCTCTTTCACCATTCCTTGATCAAAATCATCTTCTTACACCAGCTGGAGAAGGAAGGAGTTTCATGGGATTCATTCATTAGCCATGCCGATTTCACCACTGTCCCTCCTGTTCATGTGTCTCCTACTCAGCCTGTCCATCACCCAGTGCCTTTATCTAGTAGGCCCACCCCTAAAAAACTCAAGATGACCACTGGGCAGCCAAGTAAACAGGGAGAAGGAGGGGGCAGTGAGCCACAGGGAGAAAAGGAGGATGATGAGCAGCAGCAGCCAGATTTTGAGGGACAGTAGCAATTGGAAATCATTGGACAACAGCTAGAGGTTGATGAACAACAGCAAATTCAGGAAGAGGGACAGCAGCTAGAGGTTGATGAACAGCAGCAAGTACAGGAAGAGGAACAGCAACAGACAGAGGTTGAAGAGCAGCAGGTTGAGCAAACAATTGAAGCATCTTTTGAGCCACAAGCTGGACAGGATGTTGAGGAGGGACAACAAGTTGAAGCTGCCTCCTTGACAGTGACCAAAACTGTTCCTAAAAAGAGGAAATTGCCCAAAAAGACAACTTCTAGCTTGCCAAGGAGAAAAAGCGCTAGATTGGCCTTCAAAGGCAAAAGTGCAGTTGGAGAAAGTGCCAAGCATGGAGGTAAATCAGCTGTCATCCCTATCCCAAGCGAGGACAGTGATAATGAGGCCCGCATCCTTGAAAACCTCCTCATTCACAAAGAAGGGCAAATTGAGGTGTTACAAGAAGATCTTCAAAGGGCGAGGAATTTCAACCATTTCTTGGAGGTTGAAAACAAACAAATGAAGTATCATGCAGCCATTCATGAGGCAAGGGCAATCAAGTACAAAAAGGAGGCAGAAAAGGCACAAGTAAGAATTGAAGAGCTTATTGGCGAATTTGATGATGAAGAGGAGGAGGACCAGCCTAGGCAAAAGAGGCCTAGGACCATCGGGCTTAGAAGAGCCTTGGAGAAATAGAGAGCAGAAGAACAAGCTCAATTCGAAGCCTTTCCTCTCACTGCCCTCTTTGAGCAAGAAATTGAGGAAAACAAGGAAGCATGGCTTGAGAGGGCTAACCAGCGTTTGGAAACAAAGCTTGAGAAGGCAAATAGGGATCTTGAGCTACAGAGGAAAAGGACTCTTCACTTTCAGAAGCTAAATCAGTTTTCCAGGCGAAAATTGAAGGTAGCACAAGAAAAATTGAAGAAGTTGAAGGAGAGGCGCCTAGCACGAAAAGAAGCAAAAAGCATATCAGCCCTCGATATTTTGGCTTTAGCTTCGGAGCATGTTTCTATGGACCCTTGAGGGTCATGCATGCCAATTTTGGGCCTGTTTCGGAAACTTTTTGTTTTTTGGCATTTTTGGGGTTTTCGCCAAAAACTCATAAATGCGCCATTTCAATTTGATGAGTCGTCAAGGGAGGAGGGTGATACCAATGGATTCCATAATTTCATGAGCAGCTCTCCAGCGATTTTCAGGGCATTTGAAGATCATTCGCCCCTCCAAATTGGCGAAAAACAGCCTCATTTTGCACATTCTGCCCGCCCTATCAGCAGCCTGCTATTTTCTGGGTTTTTGCACACAGGTACAGCTTTGAGGGACTTTCAGAGATCAGATTGAGATGATTCCACTTGCATTGGAAAGCAGACACAGAGAGCTTTCCAACGAGCCATCATGAGCCTCATTTCGACATCGGGAAGGCTTCCATTTGCATCCAGCAAGTCAGGGGACCTTTTTCAGGCATAAATATGAAGTATTTTTGCAATTTTGAACTCCAAAAATCTGCTTTTCCCAAATGTGCGTTAGGCTATTTTTATCATGGGAAAATCATGTAAAGTCAATATAATTTCCATTTTTAGCAGTTTTTTAGATATTTTATGGGATATTTTGTGCCTTTGGCTTTGCAAAGCCTCAAGGACAAGTTTAGATATTTAGACTTGGCCAATGGGATAGCTAGTTGCTCCATGAGGTTTTCCTCCCTCAAGCCTATTTATCCCATGGTTCTCATTGTAAATCAGAGGCTGAACTTGAGAGAAGAATTAATGCATTGGTCATATGAGCTTTGAAGAATACACTTGAGTTATGATTTTTGGACTGCCTCTTGGATGCTTTTGAGGAATGGTGAAGGCTTGTTGATGGATTCCTTGCCATGGTAGAATGGTATAGTGCTTCTTAATGTGTTTTGTCTTCTAGTTCTCATTCATATTACATATTTCTTGCTGCTATAGATCAGTAGAGATTGATTTTGAGATATGCCCATGGAGGCACCTCAAAATCCCTGAATCTTCACAGCTTGATGTTTTCTTCTCCCTTAGTTATGCTAAAGAATTCTTAGCTGCTCTTTAGTAACTTAAGGTATTGTTGCTAAGTTTTATTCATCAGTTCTATGTATGTTAAGTAGGATGTATGGTTTGCCCTACCTACCTACAAGCTGCCCATAGTTCTGTCCATAAAACTTTCTCTTTGACTGATTTGTTGATCATCTTGTTGAACCAAAGAGGCCTAGTCCCGATCTAGCCCTTTGCCTAAAACTATGAAAACTTATTTGTCCAAGTGCCCAATGACTTAGAGACTATGTTTAGGCGTTCCGGCATAGTTTATGAGTCGTTAGTTTGTCTCATGTGTTTTCCCCAAAGTCTGATAGCCTTTTCCCGAAGTTAGAGGGTCATATACCTCTATGTATGGCTGGAATGTTTGATTTCTATGTATTGATTAGCTTATAGTTATTCCTAGCATGATTAATGGCTTGCTATTACATGTTTATGTCTACTATTAACTAGTTTGCACTTGAAATCCCTTGTCTTTCACCAACTTATTGTTCATTTACTCCATTTTGCCCAGAGAAAATACTCTAAAACATTGAAATCAGTTGATCCTGCACCTCGCTGCCCTTATTTCAACATTGTAATCAGTTGATTCTGCACCTCCCTACCCTTCTTGGTCTCTTTTTCATTTTTGTCATGTTTGTGTCATCATCATTGTACCACCGAGGCATTTATCCCTGAGACTTCCTGGCCTTAATCCTCAGTTTTTAGTAGGAAGACCTACTCCTTCGCGTAGGATTCGAGTTAGTTCTCCATCGAGTCTGCACTCCGACTCTTCTTCTACCTCATTGGGTTATCCTTCTCATACTGCCCCCGGTTCTCCCCCTGTCATCTTCACCATGTCTGGTGTAGGACCTAATGTTGATGGTAACCCCAGACCTAATGTAGGAATACCACTAGTGGGACTGCAATGGATACTACCCCGGCTACACCCTTGGTCCCCTACATGGTAGGCCTCAACCTTCCTGATTTTGACCAGTTGATAAATGACTCTATACACCATGATGTTGCTTGGCCTGCTATGCCAAACAAGTTCCCTTCTGACATCTCCAAGTTTGAAGGGCTTGTTGGTGAAGATCCTACAAATCATGTTCGATCTTTCCACATGTGGTGTTCATCTAACTCCATTACCGATGACTCTATCCATCTTCGGTTGTTCCAACATACACTTACTAGTGAAGCTTCTAAGTGGTATGTTGATCAGGCTGCTTCCTCTCATACCATATTTGTGACTCTTGCCCTGGATTTTCTATCTTAATTCCAGCTTCTCCTTCATTATGACACTAGTACTGAACTTTTGACTTCTTTTCGTCAATCATCTGCAGCCCATCTATCTGATCATGTCTAGGAATGGCAAAGAAGAAAGAGCCTATGTCGAGCTCATACCTTCGAAGATTGTGTCAACATGGATTGGTTCCTTAGATCTCTCTTTCCACCTATTGAGAAAGATGTCACATCACATTTTCCTCAAACCGAAGAAGCCACTCTCTAAATTGCATTAAAATATGACATGATCTACGCTCAGTCAGGTTATGTTTATACCGTTCTACCTGATCTTCCCAGACCCAGTGGTGCCAATGCACTGGGGGCATTTTACACCGCCGATGGTATCGTTGGAGCTCTCTCTAATCCATACACTCAGCCTCCCATGGGCTATGGTTTTCCTCATGGTGGGGCCAACACCTCTTGCACCTTTCCCTCTCCCGGCAGCACATATCCAGGATACGGAATGCCTCCTCTTTTTTCCTAACCTCATGTTTACCACACTATCACACAACCTCCTTATTATCTGTATCCACAACCTGGTGCTCCAGCTCCTCCAGCATTAGCACCTCTGCCTCCCATGCCTTCTCAACTCCCGCAACAATAGCCACCACCCCCTCAGGAGCAGGTGTATGCACAACAGTGCATGACTAATCCTCCTCCTTCCAAAAATAAGATTAAAGGCACTCAAAATCAATCCGCCTCTCATAATCCTGGACTTAATCAAGGTAATGCTCCTAACACTGCTAACCAGCAACAACGCACTGAACCCAAGCCAGACTGGCCTGTTCGTATGAATAAGCCTTTTTCTTGTTGTGGTGTTTATGGTCATTACACGCATGATTGTCCTTTATTACCATAGATGAAGTAGATGTGGGAGTCTCAAGCAACATTGCCAGGACAACAAGCCTCCCCTTCCGTCCCTCCCAGTGATGCGCCTAGTTAGCCGGCTATGCTTACTAATCCTTTCCCTTAGCAAGGATTTGTGGCTACCAAACCACCTGAAGGTCAGGCTGCCACTCAACTTCTTCCATCTGGTACCTCCAATTACTAGATCATCATGATGAACTTTGACCATCCTGTTATCGTTAACCTCAACCTTTAGACTCGGTCCCATCAGTACACCAAGCCTCTCGCTACATCTGTCCTCGAGCCACCTCCTTCAGTTTCTTCAGAGCCTCTTTCGACACCTAATGGTCCCTTGGAGATCCCTTAGCCTAAGGTAGAGGTTCATACCAAGATCCCTAAGGGACCACAATGCTGCTTCTGGAAAAGCTCCCCATTCGTATAGTATAATAGATTATTTGGCACAATCCCCTGTTGCCATCTCAACACTGGAACTCCTCCAATCATGCCCTTCACAATGAAAAGCTCAACTATCAGCCATGGGTGTTGTAGATCATGTCGATGATCGCTTGATTGTCTTTGATGCTGACCGGTTAGAACATCCTCCTCTTCCTACTTCCATTGCCTTCCAAATCCCACTCAAAATCTGTAACGCTAATGTTTCTTGGTGTATCATTGATGAGGGGGAATCCACCTGTGTGATGTCTGCTTTGGTTTGGAAGAAACTCGGATCACCTGAGTTGGCTACTTCCATGATCACTCTCCGAGCGTGGGATGGCCATGCCTCCCAGACCATTGGCCTATTTCGCAATTTTCCTATTACACTTGCAGGAAAGGCTATTTGCATTGACGTAGAAGTCATTGATGCTCCCTTAGATTACAACATTCTATTGGGTCGTAGCTACACCTATGCGATGTATGCTGTCCCATTTGTGCTTCACCGCAAGATGTCCTTCCCTCATAATGGAAAGATAGTCACCATCGACCAGTTGACATATTACGAACTGAAGTCTCAGACCTCCCCTGAGTCCATCATCTCTTCGGTGGCCAATAAGAAAACCGTTGATCCTTTGACCAGTGTCTCACCCAAAGTCTACAAAGATTCCTCTCTGCTTGGTATTTTCCCTGGTGTCCCTCCTTCTATCTCGGATCCTAGCTCAACGAATGTTTGCATGATGAAATCATCTCGGGCCGCCTTCAATTAGCCCACTTCAACTAGTCAACAACCTTCTTTCCCTTCGCAACCTACTCCTAGTCCTTTGATTTAGCCTTCTGGACCTCCTCCTCCTCGCCCTTCACCTTTAGCTCATATCCATGAGCCTCTTTATCATCCCAGAATGGTTCCTCCAGGAATTAACCATCTTGGAGCTATCCTGCCTGGTCATTACCCCTCTAGTCAGATACCATTCCTAGCTCCTCCTCCTATACTTTACACAGAATCTCTTATGGCTACCCTCTCTCTTCCTAACCTGACCCTGGGGATTCCCATATGGTACCTTGATCCGCCAGTGGCTACCCCACCTGGTCAACCCAAACGTTATCATGCTTTGACCCTAGTTCAAATGGTCCCTATGACTTCTCCCACTATTATAGTGCCTCAACCACCTCAACAGGAACCACCTCATATTACGACCGCTTCAGGTAAGAAGGGAAAAGCTTGGAAGAGGGCCTCAAAGGACAAGGCTGCCCCAACTGACCCTGCTCCTCCTCTACCTCCAAAGCCTTGTGCTTTGTGTGATGTCATCGGTCACACCACCCATACCTATCCCGAGTTTCACCACATCAAGCCCATGGTTAAAGTTGTGTTCCTTGAGTCTACGGTCCCTGAAGCCCCTGCTTCTTCCTCAAATGCAACTAAGAACACCAAGACTATTCACACCAAGAAAACTTGTGCTTAGTGTGATCCCCATGGCCATTACTCTCATCATTGTCCTTGCCGTACGCATTACCACACCTGTTCAGAGGTAGTTCGGGAGTACGAGGTTGAACAGAATCAATCGGCCTCTCCTGTACTTGCACAGTATGTTATGGGCCAACTTGAGGATTTACCTTCTCCCATTGACATTCCCCCTCCCAATGTCGAGATGACAGAGCCTGCGGCCACTATCCTCTACCTGTCATCATCCATGAGACCCTCAGTGGAAGCTCCCTCTGAACCTTCCCCTACTGTTTCGCTCAACCTCCCTTCAGCGATCGCCTTAGGCTCAACATTAGTAGATCCCTTATCTGCTTGTTCTTCAATCATCCCCTATGATGATGCACATGTGAACCTCTCTTCTCATGATGATGAGTCAGGTAGCTTCACCGCATCATGTGGTCTCCCTTCCTCCCTTCACTCTATCTTCTATTTTGATGATGACATCATGGAAGCCTTGTCCACCCCTGATTTCATCTTTCCTGCCCATAAGTGGGATGGCACCATCCATGTCTTTATGAATTTCCTAGCCTGAGAACAAGATACACCTCTGGTAGCTCTCACACCCCACCTACCCGTCGGCGAGTGAGTAGTAGACATCGTTTCCAGATCACTCCCTTTCGTAGTGTTTGTTCGATGTCTACTTTGCGCTCAGTTTGCTATTATTGTTCATCATCCTCCCATTTGTTGTCTTGTGGCACTTTTCAGATGGAACTCCCATCCACACCCTATATCGGTTATGCCGATGGTGCAAGTCGCTATTCCTGGAATCTAGCCTCGGTAGGTTGGGCCATTTTCACCCCATTGCATTCACTTGTTCTCTTGAACGGTGTATGCATTGGTACTGCTACCAATAACCAGGTTGAATATGATGTAGTGTGAGGTTTTTTAGCCGATGCCCTTTCCCATCGCATCCTCCACCTTCATGTTCTTTTAGATTCCCTGCTTCTTGTCATGCAATTGAATGGTGTATATTGTGTGCATAACCCTATCCTTTTTAGAATGTATTGACGAGTGAAGCTTTTGATGCGTGAATTTGAAATCATTACATTCATTCATGTACCCAGAGCACAAAATCACTATGTAGCTAGCATTGCAAACAATATTCTAGATTGGTATTTAGCACACACATTTTACACAAGACAATAACATAACATAAACCATCAAAACGATGCATATCCATAATATGTGTCACATTATATGTTTTAGAGTTCATCAACTATGATACATATGACATGCCAATATCATGTTACAAAAATAAAAAATGGGGGGCACCAACTGCCCCTACATCTAATCACTATCTGGAGGATCGCGATCCAATGGCTCTACTCCTATAACTCGTAAATCACGCATACCCTATCTGGCCATCGCCATGTGCCGCATGACCCCTTGCCACTCTGAGGATAGAACAATACATGGCTTCATGAACTGGTCATCCAAGTCTTGCCAACCGTGATCTGAAAACACCGGTTAGAAGCCTCTCACATCTACGACATATATCCTCCAGGAGGGTTGCTGCATCCTCATTCTGTGGTGCTCTCGATCCACTAGGCCCTGTGATTCCTCATACCAAAGGTCGTCCCATATACTTGGCCAATTTTACCGGTGTTTTATCTGCATACGAAAAGTGAAAGAATCAATACCACATATAATATTTTAGAACTTTACATGCACATAAAAGATTAGAAAATTTTCACTTACCATTGGGCCCCCATATTCGACCGAGCGGCAGTGGCAGATCCCAGTCCCCATAATAATTCATCCCTCTATAGAGATAGTTGTCTATATATAGTGCCATCTTATCCCAATAAGCAAAGAACTCAGGTCGGAACACCGGTTCGACCGCCCCACCTCCTCCTCTACACAGTAGTCACCCCCACCAACACATCCTAGGCTCTCTCGAGTGCCCATCTTAGAGCTGTATGTGAGGTCGAAGTGTCGGGATCTTCTTAAAGAAGAACGAACACAAAACTATACCATATGCATAGTCATGGTTCACTTGTCGCTTGCATAGTGACAACTGTAATTTCAAAGATGACAGCATCATCTAGGCCCACCCATAGTAGGTTCCACTCAAAACACTCTCCACAAGCATCATCTACTCTCTGGTGATGTGGTGGAGTGCCTGGTTGCCCAGGATCCACAGCACGGGTTTCTAACCTCTCCAGATCCCCGATGGGTATCCTATTCCCCTTGACTTGGTGACCTAGTTGACAATGGTGCTCTACAAACTCTATGATGTTCTGCCCCCACGGTAACACTGGTTGAGTATTCTTTACCATCCCTAGTGGTGGGATACTAGTCAGGAAATATATATCCTGGACCGTGAACTCGATATGGTGCCCCTGAACTAAGAATACCTCATGGTCCAGATCCCAATAGCTAACAATCTGGGCCAATAAGGGCCCTCCAGCTCTCATCATAGGGTTCTCCACAAACTTCAGAACCCCAAACTTGGCCAATGCACTACGGACACCCTGATCCTCCCAGATCTCTGACCGTAATATGCCTAGGTCCCTCTCTCTCTAGTTGATCTATAATTCTTCCATATCTGCACAAAGCCATGATATTTGTTAGTATATAGATAGGAAAGACTGTATCTCAACATAAAAACCCAGTGCTTAGCTAGAAAATAGCACAAAAAACCCCTCCCTGTCAGGTTGCAATTTTCAGGCCTAAACCTGGTACAGGTTGCAGTTTTCTGCCCAAAACTTGCTACCTAGGTCGCAGTTTTTGACCCAAAAAGTGGGACCCTATTGTGAAGAGAAGAAGGGGTCTGTTCCTAAGCTTTGGGGACCTAATATAAACTTTAAATTCACTCAAATGAAAGAGTAGGGTTAGGCCTCTTACCTGCAACTGATGGATCTCAATTCCAATGGTCAGTTTGTCCGCTACGATCACCGCAAGATTTAGGGCCTTCTCTCCTCTCTACATTCACCACATCTCCACATGAAAATGAGTGAATTTGGAGGGAAAACATCTTATTAAAAGAGAAACCCCTGATTTTTCTTTTGCCTGATCTAGCCAAACCGTAGCTCAGTTTGACAAACCGCCTGTACCATTGGAAAGCTCTCACCGAGCCCTCAATTGGGTATCCATTAGTTTTTAGTTACTTGATACTTTACCAGGACACTTTTTATCCAAGAAGTGTCACTTCACCCCTCCTCAAAATCAAATTTCTTCACTTGCAACACTCGTACTATGGGCACCACTTTGCCTACATACTTGTCCACACTTGTGTCGATTTTCTTCATGAGTTACCATCTTGTACTCATGATTTTATGGTTCCCCATTGGACCTTTACTGTGTGGCAGCACCATTGAGTCACCCTTGTTTAGAGCATCCAAGATGAGTCATCATTGCATTCATGGAGTTTATCCCGAGTCCCTTTGTATCACTCTATAGTCCTCCATCCTTCATTGCTTAGTCCCTCTGTCACGTTGCACATTATGGCCTCCAGTCCCACTGTCCCCTATCCCTCATGTTATTGTGTCAGTCACTTCCAGGTCATCCGTGCCCTTTATGCTTTAACAAGGGAAGTCGTTCTTCTGCTACTCAGTTCCGCCCCCATTTCATCATCACCCCTGGTGTCTGTCTGTCAGTCATTCTACTATTTTCTCTCATGCTCTATTTGAGGACCTGTTATTACCTCACTTATGGTGGACCTCCTTCTGTCAACATCAGATCATTTATTCCAAAAAACAGGCCTAGAGAGTGATGTACCTTTGTTCCAGCTTCCACTCTTGTTCGGTACCTCAGATCATGGAAAGGGACTCCTTATAACCCTTTGACTTGATTTTTTGTCAGCTCCAGCTCCTTTCAGCATGATCGAGATCTGTATACTCAATGGTTTAGTGATGCCGTAGATTGGACTGGTAATTCGCAGGTGTGTGTGAGTTGTCTCATGAACAGGTGGCCCTACAGGTAGCCCCCCACATGCCCAGATGACCTTTTCATCTCATCCTTCGATGCAACTCCATAGATTTGATGACATCGGTCTCAGCCATTTGCAACTCCTTTTTGATTGCATGTATCAGTCATATTTTCAAAGCCCTTTCCTATTTACAGGGGCATCTGGGTTGTACTTGTATCTCATGTACTCAGATATTATTGTACAAGTCCTGGCTATTATCCTAGGCACAATATGTATGTGGGATTAATTATCAAGTTGTTTATCTGGGTCATGTTTATGCTAGCATGTACTATATTGTTCAGTCCCTTGTTTACTGGACACCTTATTCTTTGTACTTTGTCTTGGTGAGCATAGGTATTCCACCCCTGCCGCCTATAGCATAGGTACTCACTCATTAAAGAGACTTGTCACACCTGTAAGTCTCGCCTCCTCAGGGTCTAGTCCTTTCAGCACTTTCATCTACCTTATACTTCTCTCTCTTTGACATCCCCTTCGATGTCTAGTGATTGAGTTCTTACAACGTACTTCAGTCATACAATTAGCTCCTAATGCTTGCACTCTGGGGGGCAATCTGTTACACCATTTTTTGGTCATCAAACCTATTATCATTAGATGGACCCAAGTACACCATGTAAGACCAATTTTACCCTAAGTAAAATTGCTCTGACTATGAAAATAACTTACTAAACCACCTTTATTAAGTTTTTTATGGTTTAAACAAGAAACCCCATGAGGAAATATTAAATAAATCTACATTTTTTTAATTTTTTCTCAAGGAATAATTAGTTAAACATCAGTTTAATTAATGTTCCTGTTATATTTAACCAAAAACAAGGAAATTAATTAGATAAATCATTATTTATTATTATTTTCTAATAATAATTATTTAAACATTATTTAAATAATATTATTTATTAAATATGACTAAATCACCCATAAATAATTAAATAAATCATTATTTATTTGATTATTACTCAACCACATCCTTAAAAAGATAAATAAATCATTTATTTATTTATTATTTACAAATAAAGGGATTTGACCCAAGTCAAATTCCTTCCCCCTCCAACAAATATAATAAAATATTTCATAAGACTTGGATCTTGATTTGGTTAGTAATATTTTAACTATGCACCAATATCTACACTAACTCAATATTTTTTTATAAATAGAAGGGTTTTCTCATTCATTTACCACCTTTTGTTGCCTAAAGATCACTCTGGATCTATACTTTTGGTTTGACTTTGATCCACCATCGTAGTCGTATTTTGCTACCATTTTTATCTGGGTTTTCTACACCATCAAGAGAGAGGGATTTTATATCTGAAGTGTGGAGGACTTACAAGAACCCATCCCATTGAGGAGAACTAGTAACACCCTTCTGTGTTTTCCTCCCAGGTGCCATTAATACAAAATTCATTCAACATATTCTTGTCTTGTTTATTGGATGCATGGAGTAAATCTTGTTTTTTGTACTGCTTAACGTCTTTTGATGCATACATCTAGATTTTTACAACATTTATCTTGATCACCTAACTGTAGATCTGAAGATATTGGCAGTCATTTTTGTTGTTAGGCTGTTTGTTATGCACAGATAAAGTGGTATTTTTTCGTACACTTGGAATTAAGATTCATACTAACAATGATCATGCTATTCATTTGATTCCAGTAAGTGTTCCTCCAAACATCGGATCTTACAGATACCCTTATGTACAAAAGAGTGAAATTGAATATATGATTGTAGAAATGTTAGAGGCTGATATAATTCAACCTAGTGAAAGTTCTTTCTCTTCTCCAGTAGTATTGGGGCATAAGAATGATGGATCATGGAGAATGTGTCTGGATTATAGGGAGCTCTATAAGCTCACTATTAAAGATAAATTTCCCATTCTTATGATTGATGAATTATTGGATGAATTACATGGAAAAATTTATTTTAAAATTTGGATATTAGTTCAGTATATCATCAAATTAGAATGAAGGTTCAAGATATTCTAAAAACAACATTTCGAACTCATGAGGGTCATTATGAATTTTTGGTCATGCATTTTGGCCTTACCAATGCACCTTCTACATTTCAAGGGTTGATGAATTCAATTTTCAAACCCTTCCTTTTAAAATTTGTGTTAGTATTTTTTGATGATATACTAATCTACAACAAGTCTTGGAAGTATCATGTTCAACATGTTGAGAGGGTGCTCAAACTATTGGAGGAGAAACAATTATATGAAAAAACCTCCAAATATTTCTTTGGAGTACAAGAGGTGGAATATCTGGGTCATATTATATCTCATGAGGGTGTTAAGGTATACCCTAACACAATTAAAACTATTAAGGAATGGAAACTCCCCTCAACCATAAAGAAGTTGTGAGTATTTCTTAGGATAATAGGGTATTATCGCAAGTTTGTTAAGAATTATGGGAGAATATAATCACCTCTAACAATATTATTGAAGAAAGATGCATTTTCATGGACTCTTGAAGCAATTAAGGTCTTTGAACATCTTAAAGAGGCAATGTACCTAGCACTAGTCTTAGCTACGCAAGACTTCACAAAAACCTTTATTGTGGAATGTGGTGCCTTGGGAAATGGAATTGGTGTTGTTTTAATGCAAGAAGTAAGACCCATTTATTTTGAAAGTCATCCAATTAGAGAAAAATATTTATAGAAAGCTATTTATGAGAAGGAAATGTTGGCAATACTACAAGCACTAAAGACATGGCGACCTTACCGAATGGGAAGACACTTAAAGGTAAAAATTGATCATGATAGTCTTAAACACTTTTTGGAACAAAGATATCTTGATAAGTGCAACAAAAATGGGTCACAAGATGTTTGGTTATGAGTTTGAAATCATCTACAAAAAAGGAAAGCTAAATGTTGTTGCAGATGCACTCTCAAGAAAGGATGAAGAGGTGGAAGCATTGATTTGTGCCATTTCTATTCTCCAACCAGATTGGATAACAAAAGAAAGGGATGAATGGAAGATGGACTAAGAAGTGTGGACATTCATTCAATAGTTGCAGCAATATCCTAGTACATCTGATACATTTAGTTGGAAAATGATTCCTTATGGTACAAATATCACTTATATCTTTGTAAGAATTCCCAAACTAAAACAAAATATTCTTTTGGAATTTCACACTTCTCCTTTAGGAGGACACTCAAGATTTTTAAAATCTTACCACAAGGTGAAGAAAGAAGTTTTTTAGGCTGGCCTTAAATTTGATATTCAAAGTTTGTGGCGGAATGTTTGGTTTTCCAGAAAAATAAAGTTGAGACAATTAAGACCCCGGGTCTTCTACAACCTTTATCCATTATAAGTGAACATTGGGAGGATATTTTAGAGGATTTTATCACATGTTTACTTAAATCCTAAGGAAAGAGTGCCATTATGGTGGTAGTTGATAGAATTACTGAGTATTCACACTTTTGTGCATTATCTCATCCATTTAAAGCAAGTACAATTGCTACCGAATTTATGGAAATAGTTCAAAGGCTACATGGAAGCCCAAATATTATGGTAAGTGACAAAGATCCCATTTTTACTGGAAATTTTTGGACAAAATTATTTTCTTGTTTGGGTACTCAACTAGCTCATAGCTCATATCATCATCCTCAATCTGATGGTAAAACTGAGATAGTGAACAAATTTTTGGAAGGATATCTTCGTTTTTTTGTATTTGATAAATAAAAACAATGGGCCAAGTGGTTACCTCTGGTTGAATGGTGGTATAACACTTCCTTCCATACTACAACAAAAATGACCCCATTTGTGGCACTTTATGGATATCATCGACCATCTATCACATCATATTTAAGAGAAAATTCTAAGGTTCAAGCACTGGAATATCACATAGAGCATCAAAAATAATCTCTCCAACTCTTACAGGATAACCCAAATTTAGCACAAAATCGAATGAAACAACAGGCAGATCAACATCGCAGCGAGAGAATTTTTGATGTTGGAGACTGGGTATTTTTATGGCTACAACCATACAAACAAATGTCCCTCAAGCAAGCTAATAAGGATAAAAAATTATAACCAAAGTAATATGGTCCTTATAAGGTGTTGCAAAATATTGGGACTATGGCATACAAATTGCAGCTTCCTTATTCTTCGCGACTGCATCTAGTTTACAATGTTTCATGCTTAAAGAAGGTTATGGGTGACAAACTTCCAATTCAAAAAATATTTCCAAAAATTGATGAGGAAGGAAAAATAATATTGGAACCTGAAGTAGTCATGGAAACAAGAACTCAACGGCTACGAAATCGATCAATTTCAGAGTATCTCATCAAGTGAAGGAACTTTCCCACTAAAGATTCTACATGGGAGGATGAGAATTTGATACAGAAGAATTTAGAGCTACTCAAGCATTAAGGAAAACACTTTTTTAAAGGAGATTGGCATGTTAGGTCCCTCTATTACTAGTGTAGTCCCTTATTTTTGTTAGTGTAGCCCCGTTATTGTATTTGTTGTACCCTTGTAACCCCCATATTTTTATTATTGTGCCCTTACATTATTATTGTTACATAGGCTAGGATTTTATTGTGACCGCATGGAATCCTATATATAGAAGGAGGTTTCTTGATTTGTATCATCCAACAATTGTTCATTTATGTAATGTAAGGGAGTTTGACACCTTGAAGTGGCTTATTTCTAAGGCGCTGATCTCCTTTTCTTCTATTTTTGGAGCTAGTTTCATAAAAAAAAGAATATTCATTGAGTTGGTCGACTTGACCAAGCCAAAGAAATAATATAGATATACCAAATTGACATGAGTAAAGAATTTGTTTCAATGAGAAAAATTTATTGACACAAGTAATTTAACTAGATTAATGCAATCAACCAAGGTGTAATTTTGAACTCAGCCTCGTCGTTAACATATACAGGTTAATGATCAGAAATTTTGTGCTCCAACATCACCTCTCCATAAAAGTATATTAATTTCCACCATAATTGTTGAAGCATGCTAAAAAAATGTTCCCTCACAATAATATATCACACCTTCACTAAAAAGGTATATTAAAAATGGAAGATGCATATGACTTTGTCACATTATTTTGTACTTCGAAACAACTGAACAACTTAAGTGAAATAGAGATCATACAGTTGATGCCATCAACTAAAATACATGAATGGACATTTGGTAAAGAATATATTGTGATCATAATAATAATGATGGGATAAAACAAAACCATTAAAATCCTATTTAGGCCATACAAAACACAAAAAATTGATAAAGTAGGTGGCATAGGACAAGAATTTTAGTTGCAAAACAACAAATAAGAAATAATGGAGGCATTTCCATGTGATACAAACTATCAAAAATTTATATCTTTGGTAGTATAAGTAAGAAATTAAGCTCAAGTATTGGAACATGCATATATTAAGCATTACAATGGTTCACCCTAGATAAACAATTTTGGCGGTTTGAAATAGGAAGTAGAAAAATTCATAATGATTTCATTCCATAGAGGTTGTATAAGGCTAGAATGACTACAACACATTGTGATAGGATTGATTCACCATATCATAGGGTTTCCTAGAAGTGGGAAAAGATACCAAAGTTAACATGACCTAGGATATTAGTTTTATATGCCATTTTGTCACATAGGATTAGCACTATAGGGAAAAGACCCTCTAGCGGAGGTTATAATGGAGGGTTTTAGTGTTATAAAATTGGCCAAAATTGTAAAAAGAAATTTTCTACAACATCCATTTATGCTTACCGAGGTTTTGGTAGAGCTTTTAATGGAAATTCAACACAACTAAAAAAAATGGGCGGCCAGAGGTTATTATATACGTTTTTTTCATCGATGCACTACAAAGGTTTCAATGCACCTGTGTGTGTCATATAGACATTGGCCCTGGGGTGGTCGAAGGTTCCTGCACCAGGCCGTCAAGGTATAAAACCCCACTAGGAATAGTGTTGGTGATACAACGCACGTGGTCGTACCAATTGGTCTTGGGATTTGTGTGGTGCCCATAGGTCATCTCAACACACTGACGCGTAGACTTATAGAAATGCACCGGTACACCATACCAGACAAACGTATAGATATTTATAATTGGTATTGGTATTTTTGCAATGCCCATATGTCGTACAAATGCACCAGTGCGTAGTCTCACATAAAAGCACTGGTGTGTAGTATCGCACAAACACGTCGATGTTTTTAATTGGTTTTGGTATTTGTGCAGTGCCCATAGGTCGTAGAAACGCACCGGTGTAAAGTAACTGACATGCACCAGTGTTAATTTTCTATATTTTAGAAACATCGACTTGTGACAGTGCAATTATTTTGACTTTTCTAAATTCATTATTCATCGAACGTCGACACATATTAAAAAAATATTCATATTAATTAAATTTTTATTAATGCATTTGAATGTGATGTTTGGATTAATTTGTTATATCATATCATAATTATTGTGATTTTTTAAAATTCATTATTCATCAAAAGTCGACACATATATATCTTATAAAAATATTCATATGAATTAATTTTTTATTAGTGCATTTGAGAACGACAATGGAGAACGCAATAACGACAATGGAGAACACAATATAATAAATTAAAACACACACACACACACACACACACACACACACACACACACACACATATATATATATATATATATATATAAGACAACCTTTGTCATAAAAAATGGGACAGTTATTGGTATCCCTTTGTCTTTCAATTGGGACACTATGTCCATTACATTAAACAAAATGTCTAATTTCATAAACAAATATTTCAAAAAATACAACGCCTTACTTTGATATCTAAATATAGTGATCATAATTCTTTGCTTGAATATCTATCACTGCTAGAGCTACTTCCATGACTTGGGGTTATTTTCAGGAATGTTTTGTTCACGGTGTTGATTGTTTTCTTCTTCTTCACCTTCCATCTACAAACATAAAAATAAAATGAAATGAGTGTATATACATTGGTGAGAATAATGAAAATTGCAATATTAAATAATATACATCAATGTAAATCGAAAATAAAAATGACGTACCATAGCAACAATTAACTCATAAACTATACAAATTCTTTCAAAACCATGTACCATGCCATCTTTCAAAATTTCATCTGTTGGCGCAGTTCCATAATTTGTTTCCTGCAAGTTTTATACCCCATAACAAATCATATATTTAATATAAAAGATGTTTTTGTTCTATTAATTATAGATGGAACTAAGTAAAACAAGATCGATAGATGCTTACAAATTCCACAATTAAATTTTGATATGCCAACATATACTCACAACCCATATTTAACTCAATTTCAATCAATTCGTCTGATGGTTCTTCTTTGTATGTTAGCACCTGTTTGAAGACATTCAATGATGATTTTTGTAAAACAACTTTAAAAAATACAAAAATGAAATCTAGTTAGGTTGTTATAAGGAAGTAACAATTACTCACAAACTTAGATATCAATCCGTTTCTTCCTTATCATCTTGTTTTCTACAAGAAAATTCTTTTCTTCTTTTCTACAAGAAAATTCTTGAAAATTAATATTTAATTCTAAATTGTTTATTTATTGTATCTAATGATAGAAAAATCCAATGATTACATATTACATTTAAAGCACGTTGTTGTTGAGATGGCTCCTCCTGCAATGCAATTTTGTCTATTTCTTTGACCATCTCCTTGTATATCTTTTTGGACATTCCTACTGGCAGATTTCTGATAGTAGCTCGTTCATCTCTTGAGATTTTCATAATCTTCCTGAAAATGTAACATGACAATAAACTATTTAATTTTGATATTGATATATCAAAAGTAAATATAACAAAAGTGATATTAATAAATAATTCTAGACAAACATTTAAAGGAATATTACTTTTTCATTCCTTCATTTTTGTTGTTGTATGCTTTTTCTATTAAAAGTCTGACGTGTCTCATTGACCAATTCTCTGGAAACTCTTCCTGTAGTTAAGATAAAATTTGGTTCTTGGAATCATTGGATTGGTTTTTTTATTGTAAGTGGAAAGAACATCTATACATCCGTTCCACTAGATCCCTCAAATTTTTGTAAATGCTTTTCCCCCTTTTGGTAACCTCCAACACCACTTTAGATGAGCTAAGGAACAATTCATTTTCATTTGCATGTTCTATTTTTTTCCTTTTCTTAGAACAACATTATTTTTGTGAGTTATTGGTTCCTGTAGAACATTAAAAAAATGTGAATTAATATACTGTTTGACACATGTTATCTAATAATTTTAAGTATATTATTAATGAAAATTAAAAAAAGAAACTCATATTGGATCGATAGTATTTTTTTATTTACCTCATTCATCCTTTTGCAATTTTTCCATCAAGATTTTAAGTTCTTTTGGTCCTAGATCAGAAATAAACTTATTGAGCTTCGTCATTTTGTGCCTCTGCATGATACACAGTAAACAATACATATTATTTAAACTTACATATAGTTCAAAAATAATATTTTTAGTAAAGAATTTACAAAGAACTTTCCTTTTTTTCTTTTTTTGATGTGTTATCAATATTTTTGTTATTTGATCCCTTGTCAATCATTTATTTATCAATCTGAAACCCGTACCATATCATTCATTAATATAGTCATAAATAAATTGTCAAATTTTCAGGTAAAAACTAAATCTCAAGAAACCGGTGCACCTTTCATGATGTACGCACCAACGTCAGTGTGTGGGGGTATTGTAAACGCACCGCACAAATATTATTATAGATGGTACAGTGCTATCCTCATAACATAGCGCACTGGTGCTGTATTTTATATATGGCGCACTAATTTTTTTTTTTTTTTTTTTTTTAATCACACAGTGCTTGCGCAATGCGCTGTATAATACAGTACCCCATTTTGCTAGGTTATGAAGGGCGCACCGATAAAAAAAATCCATTTTTTCAAAAAATCACGCAAGGGTTGACATGGATTGGGATCCGACTATGCAAGTTGTTACGCCATTTTTTGGTCATCTAACCCATTGGTATTAGATGGACCCAAGTACACCATGTAAGACCAATTTTACCCTAAGTATAATTGCATTCAATATGAAAATAAATTAGTAAAACCACCTTTATTAAGTTTTTTATGCTCTAAACAGGAAACCCCATGGGGAAACATTAAATAAATCCATATTTGTTTGATCTTCCTCAAGGAATAATTATTTAAACAACAGTTTAATTAATATTCCTGGCTATATTTAACCGAAAAGAAGGAAATTAATTAGATAAATCATTATTTATCTTATTATTTTCTAAGAATAATTATTTAAACATTACTTAAATAATATTCTTTGTTAAATATGACTAAATCTCCCTTAAATAATTAAATGAATAATTATTGATTTGATTATTACTAAACCATATCGTTAAAATGACAAATAAATCATTTATTTATTTATTATTACTTAACCACATCCTTAAAATGATAAATAAATCATTTATTTATTTATTATTTACAAATAAAGGGATTTGACACAAGTCAAATTCCTTTTCCCTCCAACAAATATAACAAGATATTCCATAAAATTCGGATCTTGATTTGGTTAATAATATTTTAATTATGCACAAATATCTAGACTAACTCAATATTTTGTTATAAATAGAAGGCGTTTCCCATTCATTTATCACCTTTTGTTGCCTAAAGATCACTCTAGATCTAAACTTTTGGTCTGGCTATTGATCCACCATCATAGCCATATTTTTCCATTTTTGTCTGGGTTTTCTACACCATCAAGAGAGAGGAATTCCCATTGAGGAGAACTGGGAACACCCTCTTATGTTTTCCTCATAGGTGTCATTAATACAAAATTCATTTGATATATTCTTGTCTTGTCTATTGGATGCATGGAGTAAATCTTGTTTTTTCTACTATTTAATGTCTTCTAATGCATAGATATAGATTTTTGCAACATTTATGTTGATCACCTAACTACAGATCTGAAGATATTAGCAGTCATTTCTGCTATTAGGGCTGTTTTTTATGCACAGCTAAAGTGGTATTTTTTTGTACGCTTAGAATTAGGATTCATACTAACAACTAGCGACTCCACACAGGTTTACGATTACGACCGCTGTCATTTTTTTGATCCTTCCATATCCAGTTGTTTCAAACCCTAGGATTTCTCTTCAGCCCCTTGTTTTTTCTTTTCTTGATATTTTTTTTAACCTATAAAACCCTAAAACGATACAAATTCTAACTTCCACATGTTTTCGGACCCATTACGCAGGTGACATACATCAGTCACAGCTGAGACAACAATTTTTTCTAAAATATGCCACCGAGAGTGCCAGAGGTGTAGGTCACACTTTTCAGCCCAAAACCTATGACCTCGACCCTCAGGGCGCACATTAAAGCCCAAAAAGTACGATCGCTACTGAAAACAGGTCAAAAACTGCGATCTGGACTTTTTGCGGGAATTTTTATGAAAGTTTTCTGGGTCTGTCTGAGCCTCTATTCAGGCTTATCTGACCTCCATCTTTGCCAATTTTGGACTTGCACTTGTTTTTTTTTTCTTAAATAAGTGGGAACCTAGCCCTCTAAGGCTTCAATACCCTCCACTTCTTGTGGAAATTTTTTTTGCTATTGCAGGTTGTGTGAAATTTCAGAGTCTTCAACCATTTTTTCAGATCTGATACCTTACCTTTAGATCCACTTCAGATCGGCTTGATATCCATCCAAATCTCATAATTTAGCTTTGTTTCAGTTTTCCTTTAGGGTTCACTCCGCTTCCCTCCTGGAGAGAGCCTTTCGCCAACTCTTTTTGCAACAATTTTTCCTCAAATCTATTGTTGTTTCTACACCACTTTCTAGAAGATTTTGTACTTTAGATCCCTGTCCCTCTTGACGTTAGATCTATTGGGATTTTTAGTGTGTTTTGATTAGTTTTTTCTCACCTATAGACTAATTATTGAGAGGCCCGCCTCCTTGGGTTTAGATCGTTGCATTATTAGCTGTTCATTTTTTGTTTTTGTAGGCTTATATACTGTTATTTGCAGGTTTATTTGTAGCTATACACCACACTTTTTTTCTTCTCTACAAACGTATGGGTTTAAAAATTAAAAATTTACACACTTTTACACACACACCCTAAGCAAAAAATGGCTTGGTTAACACCGCCAAGTAAAGACTCTAAAACATTGAAATCAATTGATCCTGCACCTCTCTGCCCTTGTTTTAACATTGTAATCGGTTGATATTACACCTCCATGCCCTTGTCAGTCTCTTATTCCATTGTGTTATATTTGTGTCATCATAATTGCGCGACCAAGGCGTTCATCCTGGAGACTTCTTGGCCTTCATCCTCAATTTCTGGTTGGACAACTTACTCCTCCACATAGGATCTGAGTTAGTTCTCCACCGAGTCCACACACCAACTCTTCTTCTAGTCCTTTGGATTTTCCTTCTCGTTCCGCCTTCGGTTCTCCCCATATCACCTTCACCATGTCTGGTGCAGGACCTAATGCTGGTGGTAATTCCAGCCCTCATGCTAGGAATACCACTAGTGGGACCGCAACGGACACTACCCCAGCTGCGCCCTTGCTCCCCTTCATGGCAGGCCTCCGCCTCCCCGATTTCGACTAGTTAATTAACGACCTATACACCATGACACTAGTTTGCCTGCTATGATGACAAAGCTCCATTGCTACATCCCAAAGTTTGAAGGTCTTGCTGGAGAAGGTCCTATAAATCATGTTAGAACTTTCCACATGTGGTGTTTTTCTAACTCCATTACCAGTGACTCTGTCCGTCTTCGGTTGTTTGAATGTACACTTATAGGCGAAGCTTCTAAGTGGTATGTTGATCAGGCCCCTTCCTCTCATACCACCTTTGTGTCTATTTCCCGAGCATTCTTGTCTTACTTGCAGCTTCCCCTTTGTTATGACACTGGTACCGAACTCTTGACTTCTTTCTGTCAATTTTCTATGACCCGCCTTTCCCATCATGTCCAGGAATGGAGGAGAAGAAAGAGCCTATGTCGAGCTTCAACCTTCGAAGACCGTGCCTACATGGAATGGTTCCTTAGATCTCTTTTTCCACCTATCAGAAAAGATGTCACATCGCTCTTTCCTCAAACCGAAGAAGTTGCTCCCCAAATTGCATTAAAATATGACCTGATCTATGCTCAGTCGGGTTATGTTTATACAGTTCTACCTGATCTTCCCAGACCCGGTGGTGCCAATCCACCGGGGGCATCTCACGTTGCTAACGGTATTGTTGGAGCTCTCTCCAATCCGTATGCTCAACCTCCCATGGGCTATGGTTTTCTTCAGGAGGGGCCAGTACCTCCTACACTTTTTCCCCTCCTGGTAGCACGTATCCAGGATACGACATGCCTCCTATTTTTTCCCAACCTCCCATTTACCACACTGTTACCCAACCTTCTTATTACCCGTATCCATAGCCTGGTGCTCCAGCTCCTCCAGCATTAGCACCTCCTCCTCCATTGCCTTCTCAACCCCCGTAACAGCAACCACCACCTCCTCAGGGGTAGGTGTATGCACAACAGGGTGCGACTAATCCTCCTCCCTCAAAAAGGAAGAGGAAAGGCACTCAAAATCAAGCTGCCCCTGGTAATCCTGGACCTAATCAAGGTAATGCTCCTAACACTACAAACCAGCAACAAGTCACTCATCCTAAGCAAGATAGGCCTATTCGTATGAACAAGCCCTATTTTTGTTGTGGTGTTTATGGCCATTATACACATGATTGTCCTCTTCTACCACAAATGCACCAGCTATGGGAGCCTCAAGTAGCATTGAGAGGGAAAAAATTTTTCCCT
This sequence comes from Pinus albicaulis, assembly GCA_034641835.2. Taxonomy (NCBI): domain Eukaryota; kingdom Viridiplantae; phylum Streptophyta; class Pinopsida; order Pinales; family Pinaceae; genus Pinus; species Pinus albicaulis. The sequence continues at coordinate 917,925,596 of CM076583.1, read as the reverse complement.
TCCATTCCTGCCAGTCCTACTCCTAGTCAACCAACTATGTTTACTAATTATTTCCCTTAGAAAGGGTTTGTGGCTACCCAAGCACCTGAAGGTAAGGTGGCCACTCAACCTTTTCCATCTGGTTCCCCCAATTACCATATTCTCATGACGTCCTCTGATAAACCTTCTGAACCTTCTTCTCCCGGCCCTTCACCTTCAGCTAGTACTCATGACCCCCTTTACCCTCCTAGAATGGTTCCTCCAGGCCTTAACGATCTTGGAGCCATCTTGTCTGGTGATTACCCCACTGGTCAGATACCATTCCTAGCTCCCTTGCTAGGAGTGTACATAGTACCTATTATGGCCACCCTCTCTCTTCCTAACCTGACCCTTGGGATTCCCATCTGGTACCTCGATCCTCCAGCCGCTACCCCGCTTGGTCAACCTAAACCTTATCTTTCTTTGACCTCAGTCCAACCGGTCCTTATGACATCTCCCATTGCAACAATGCCTCATTCACCTCAACAAGAACCACCTCCCATTAGGACCGCTTCGGGTAAGAAGGGAAAAGCTTGCAAGGGGGCATCAAAGAACAAGGCTACCCCGGCAAACGCTGTGCCCTCTCGGTCGCCAAAGCGTACCATCCAGTGTGCCTTGTGTGATGTTGTCAACCATGCCACCCATACTTGTCCGGAGCTCCCTCACCTCAAATCCATGGTCAATGAGACATTTATGAAATCTGATATCCTAGAGTTATATACCATTATACCTTATTCAATCCTGAAACTCACACCATTGTGCACAAATCACCCTTGTGCTTTGTGTGATTTCCATGACCACTACACTCACATCTATCCTCACCTTGAAGAGTATTGTTCCTCTTTAAAAGGCTTACGCTGATTTGAGGCCAAGCCCAATAATTCAACTGTTCCCTTATTTTTGCATCTTGCTTCGGCAACACCAGAGGACACAGATGCTCCCATTGACATTCCCCCTTATGATGTTGAGATAACAGGGCATTGGTCCTCCATCTCCTATCTATCATCATCCCTGAGACCCTCGATGGAAGTCCCCTTCAAGACTCCCCCTGATGTTTCGTCTGACCTCCCTTCAACGACTACCATGAGTTCAACATTGGTAGATCCTCTATCTACTCACTTTTCTGTCACCCCTTGTGACGATGCGCATGTGAACCTCTCTTCTCATGATCATGATTAAGGTAGTTTCATCGCGTCAGGTGGTCTTTCTTCCATCAGTCACCCCATCTTCTATTTACGATGACGACATTATGGAAGTAGCCACCACCCCTGAATTTATCTATCCCTCCTTACATCGAACTCATGCATTCGAACCACATGCACCTTGTGGCCATTACGTTGACACCCAATGTTTGGGTAAGGGGGCACCCATATTTGAGAGACTAGGAGAAGAAATTCTCCACAACTCTCCTAGTGAATCTAGTCGTGTCAACTCTAGTCCCATTATTCTTTCACATTTAGAAGAACCTTTAGAGTCCCATATCACTTCAGATCACTCTAGGGATGATACCCCTCATCATTCCTTCATATTACATCAGCAAATTAGTCTGATAGACATGGGGGTTGACCAACCTATGGGTTTTTTGGGAGAACATCAGTTCCTTATCTCCAAATCCTCTCTTTGGGATAGTAACACCGTTTATGCCAACCCAGAAACTTAAAGTCCATTTGATTCATATATGCAGTACCAAAAGAGATTGGTAATCATCTATTTCTGTTCTCAAACTGCATAACCATACCGAAAATAAATGGTGCACCACATCATTAAAATGTGCTTAGATTTCCTTTTTCCTAAATACATTTTGGCATGTCTAAAACATGCTTGGGGACACATATCCCCCTCAACCATTAAAATCCTAGATCTTAGCCAAAAATAGCACTGAAAACCCCTTTCTCTAACAGGTCGCACTGTTCAGGTCATTTCCTATGACAGGTCATAGTTTTCTTCCTAGGACCTACTACCCAGGTTGCAGAGCAGACCCCAAAATGTGTGACCTATCTTTTTCATGAGCTCTGGGTACCTAAACTGAACTTTCAATCCATTGAAACAAGAGAGTAGGATTAGGCCTCTTACCTGTAGCTGACTACTCTCAATTCTAACAGTTTGTTTGTCTGCTACAATCACCACAAGATTTAGGACCTTCTCTCCTCACTACATTCACCATAGCTCCACCTATGAATGAGTGAATGGGGAGGGAAAACGCCTTATTAAAAGAAAACCCCTGATTTTTCTTTCGCCTGCTACGGCCAAACCATAGCTCAGTTTGATGAACTGTATGTACCATTAGAAAGCCCTAAAATGGGTATCTATTCATTTTTAGTGATTTGATACTTCACTAGGACACCTTTTTCCCAAGAAGTGTCACTTCACTCCTCCTCAAAATTGAATTTCTTCACTTGCAACACTCGTACTAGGGGCACCCAGTTGCCTCCATAATTTTCCACACTCGTGTTGAATTTTGTCGTGAGTTACCATCTTGTACTCATGATTTTATGGTCCCCATTGGACCCTTTTCCTATGTGGAAGCACCATCGAATCACCCTTGTTTACAACATCTGAGTTGAGTCATCATTGCTTTCATGGAGTCTATCCCGAGTCCCTTTGCATTCTGCTATAGTCTTCCATCCTTCATTGCTTGGTCCCTCTCTCATGTCACACATTATGGCCTTTAGCCCCACTATCCCCCATCCCTCATGATGTTGTGTCAGTTGATGCTAGGTTATTCATGCTCTTTATGCTCTAACAATGGAAGTCGTCTGTTCGCTACTCATTCCCCCCCATTTCATCATCATTATTGGTGTCAGCCTGTCAGTCGCTCTACTATTGTCTCTTGTGCCTTAGTTGAGGATCCCTTATTGCCTCACCTATGGCGGACCTCCTTCTATTTAAATCAACTCATTCATTCCAGAATACAGGTCTAGAGGGTGGTGTACCTTGGTTCCAGCTTCCAGTCTTGTTCAGTGCCCTGGATCAGGCAAAGGGACTCCTTATTTCACTTTGACTTGATTGGTTCTCAGCTCCAACTCCTTTCAGCATGATCAAGATCCGTATACTTGATGGTTCAATGATGCAGTAGCTGATATCAATGATTCCCATGTGCGTGTGAGATGTCCCAACCCTCATGAGGGGGTGGCGCTACAGGTAGCCCCCCGCATACCTGGATGACTTCTTCACTTCAGCCTTCAATGTAGATCCATAGATTTGATGATACCAAGCTCATTCGCTTGCAGCACCTTCTTGATTGCATATATCAGTCATATTTTCAGAGCCCTTTCCTTTTTACAGGGGCATCTAGGTTGTATTCATATCTCATGTACTCAAATATTATTTTACAAACTCATGGGTGTTATCCTAGGCACAATATGTATGTGGGATTCATTATCATGTTATTCATCTGGCTCACGTTTATGCCAGCATATGCTTTATTATTTCGTCCCATGGTTTTCTGAACGCCTTATTGTTTTCACTAATGCCTCGATGGGCATAGGTATGCCTCCCCCGCCACCTATAGCAGTTACTCACTCATCAAAGGGACTTGTTGCACCTGTAAGTCTCACCTCCTCAAGGCCTAGTTCTTTCAGCACTTTGGTCTACCTTATACTCCTCTCTCTCACTTCCCCTTCGACGTCTAGTGATTGAGTTCTTACAACATACTTCGGTCATACGATTAGCTCCTAACACTCACACGCGGGGGGAAATCTGTTACACCATTTTTGGTCATCTAACCCATTTATTAGATGGACCAAGTACACCATGTAAGACCAATTTTACCAAGTAAAATTGCTTCACTATGAAAAATAACTTAGTAAACCACGTTTATTAAGTTTTTATGGTATAAGTAAACATTAAATAAATCCTATGAGGAAACATTAAATAAATCCATATTTGTTTGATTTTCCTCAAGGAATAATTAATTAAACAACAGTTTTAATTAATATTCCTCATATTTAACCCAAAACAAGAAATTAATTAGATAAATCATTATTTATCTTATTATTTTCTGGAATAATTATTTAAACATTATTAAATAATATTCTTTGTTAAATATGACTAAATATCCTTAAATAATAAATAAATCATTATTTATTTGATTATTACTCAACCATATCCTTAAAAATAAATCATTTATTTATTTATTATTTTATTAAAATGATAAATAAATAATTTATTTATTTATTATTTACAAATAAAGGGATTTGACACAATTCAAATTTTTTTCCCTCCAACAAATATAATAAAATATTCCATAAAAGTTGGATCTTGATTTGGTTAATAATATTTTAATATGCACAATATCTAGACTAACTCAATATTTTGTTATAAATAGGGGTTTTTCCATTCATTTATCACCTTTTGTTGCCTAAAGATCACTTTGGATCTAAACTTTTGGTCTGGCTATTGATCCACCATCATAGCCATATTTTTCCATTTTTGTCTGGGTTTTCTACACCATCAAGAGCGAGGAATACTAAATTTGAAGTGCTAGGGACTTACAAGAACCCATCCCATTGAGGAGAACTAGGAACACGCTCTTTTGTTTTCCTCCCACGTGCCATTAATACAAAATTCATTCGATATATTCTTATCTTGTCTATTGGATGCATGGAGTAAATATTGTTTTTTCTACTGTTTAATTTCTTCTAATGCATAGTAATAGATTTTTGCAGAATTTATCTTGATCACCTAACTACATATCTGAAGATATTAGCAGTCATTTGTACTATTAGGGCTATTTGTTATACACAGCTAAAGTGGTCTTTTTTTCGTACCCTTGGAATTAAGATTCATACTAACAAAAGTCATCCCATGGGTTGGATGTCAATCTAAAATGAAAATCCATAATTCTGAAATAATAGAAATAGGGAGAGGAAAGGGAAGAAATAAAAAAAATGAAGAGTTCAGTGTAAAAATGGATAAAACTGCAGAAAAAGTAAAAGAAAAAATAATCAAATTTAATCAGGAGATCATTTGAAATTATATGCTACAGGGTTTGAATCACTAGAGGTTTGGATTTTTATTGTCTGAATACTTCTGTTCGAATGTATTTTGCTACTCCACAGTGTTCTCGTGCTCTCTTCTTCCAGGTATGTCTCCTGCAAACCTCTACCTAAAAAATTTAGCAAAAATAGTGAAATCATGAAAAGTGTTTAGTATTTAAAGAATTGTTTTATGAAATTAGATTTTCAAAAATATTTTGCTACCCATTTTTCAATTTGTTTCTTTTTTCTCACTTAAAGAAAATATTGTTGCGCTTTTTTTATTTGCATTTATTCGTCACAGGTGCGGCACTTAATATCACTACAACAGTGCGTCTGTTGGTAACATGGCGCTGGGGCGTAGTAACTAAAACACACTAGTGCATAGTAAATAGAACACACCAGTGCGGTTATCTGTACATTAGCACAAATTTACGGTTGAGGCACCGAAGTTACTTTTACTTGTGTACACCAAAACTACACATGTTGGAAATGTACATTTTGCTGTGAAAATATTTTGGCCATTTATTTTGAAAACTACACCTCTTCTTCTTTGAGAAAAATAAACTTTAACCTTTCCATAGCCTGCAACAAGAAAAGTTTCCCCATGATTTGGTTGGTGACCCATGATATTCTTTCTCATTTGTAAGTTCCTCTTTCATCTTGCCATCCAATTTCCTCTTTTCCCCTTTGTGCTTTCTATCTTGATCTTAACAAAATTTATACAATCTCTGTTTTATGAGAAAATGACCTTGAATGTTCTGGGAGAAATGACAACGAGTCCTTCATTCTGCATTTGTTAGCAAAAGAAGACCGATTTACGACTAGACGATGTAGTTATTACATGTTGAGGCAATGGTTTCCAATAGAAAAGGAGTATAGAGTTGAGCAGAGGAAAGACATTACAAAATGGGCTATTACATTAGCTTTTCCAATGGGAATCTGATTTGCAGGTGGAAATATGGTAGCTACATGTATCTATGCTTTTCTTCCCACAGAAATGGTCACTCGATTTCCAATTAGTATACAAGTATACTTTTTACTGGTTTCATCCAGAGAGAGCATCATTTTCAATAACAAATGGAACTAGGGAATCCTTAAGTGTATCCCGTTCGCATTTTTTTCGACATTTCATTCTTTTAAAAGTGCTAATTCACCTATACTTTCAAAAATTTGGATTTTTGGGTACCTTCCATGTGATATTCCTTGTTATCCACAAGACCACAGCTCGGAAAAGTAAGAGATGCCATTCAGGTTCAATTGAAAGCTAAAGATGTGAATTTATGTGACGTCAGCTTTGCCAGTAAAAGTTTATGTAAGCCAACTGAAGCTCGGACAATACTCCCAACTACTTTTAAACGCATTCTAGAGAATATTTTTCTACATGGGACCTACCAGCCTAATCAACAATGTCAATTGATCTTTCTCTGTTTTCCATAAGGGAATGAGGATCCTTCCCTTGATCGTGCCTCTTGGCTTTATCGACTGCCTCGATTTATCTTTCTTTATTTTACAATATTTCCCTGTCATCTTTGTAAGAATGAGAATCATTACCTTCATGTGATCTCTTAGCCCATTCAAGAGACTCAATTGATCTCTCTCTGACATCCCTTAGCGAATAGGACTCCTTCCTTTCGAAGGACCGTGTCACCTTGCTAGTCATCAGAGTGTAGACAGGTATTTCTATGCCATCAAATATGCTCTCCCTTTGTCCATCATGGGAGCTCTTAATCCTATCGTCGGCCTGAACCGAATGTTCTCTGCCAGTCTCAACTGATATTTCTCGATAGCCTTTCTCAAATTTTTCATAAACCTTTTCTCCTTTTCTACTCTATCGAGCTCTGTAGTCGTCTGCATCCCTATAAGCATATTTTTTTTTCTTTCTATTTGAATCACTCATTTTCTCTGTTATAAACTTCTCAGTCGAAATCTCAACTCTCGTCTTTTCCAACCCTTGTCTCCTCAGAAAAATTCTTGCCCATGATTCGAACCCTCCATTGCTCGAATACTGCACTTTATAGAATAAATTTTCCTTCTTAGAAAAGATATTTCAATGACATACCTAGTTCACGCGAGGTTTTATTTAACCCTGTTCTGATGCACGGGGATTAATAGGTGCATCGGTGCGGTTCATAAGATCACGGTTTATGTTTTGGCACATTGTTTTATGATGCACCGATGCAGAATATTTTTGAAGCACCAGTGCATCTTAGTACGAAGACGCACCGGTGAGAGTTATGATGATAAGTGCATTAGACAAAAAACTAGGAATATCCACTAGAAATGGCATACTGTATAAAGTTCTGTTTTTCTGGTATGTACGATCATAATAAAATAATGATAATTCTAAAGTACTTAAGTTTATTTTCATTATTTTCTAAACTTTATTCTGTTTATAAAAATTCATATTATTCAAGATTTATTATTTTACAATTATTTACAAATTTACAAATTTTAATAAAATCATTTCACATTAATACAATTAAAATTTTAATTTTTTTTTACATGCAATTACAATTACAATTTAACAATTTCACATACAATTACGATTAGAATTACAATTACAATTTCAGAATTTTACATACAATTACAATTAAAATCATTTCACAGTAATACAATTAAATTTTTACAAATATTTTACATACAATTAAATTAGAATTAGAATTACATTTACAATTACAATTACAATTTTACAAATATTTTACATACAATTACAATCAAAATTACAATTACAATCATTTCACAATAAATTAAATATTACAGTTACAATTTAAATTTTACATTAAATATTTTACATACATTTACAGTTAAAATTACAATTACAAATACAAATACAATTTTACAATTTCATATACAATTAAAATTTCAATTTGAATTACAATCACGACATAATATTTAATAAATATCATGGTAATTTAATATTAAATTAGTTAATAAGCTTCAGGATCATGATAACCATCGTACAAACATCATATTCGACTAAAAAACATATTCAAGTTCACTAACATCATCGTGACCATGATCATCTAACAAAACACAATTAGCATTGTATAACATCATCTCAAGACAAACATCAAATATACAACTCATGTCAAATAACTCATGCTATCACATACACATCTATTTGCAAGTTGCACATTAAATGAACATATCTAACATAACCTAACAATATACACATCATGATGATCGCCAACATGTAAATTAAGTACAACTGAAACATGAACATAAAATACATGGAACATATATATATATATATATATATATATATATATATATATATATATATCAATATTAAAATATAAAGCGTAATATAAATGTCACTTAGATTAGCTAATTGGTAGAACATCAGTACTAGTGAGGCACTCAATGAATGGTCATTACTCAATTAAATGGTTGAGCTGCTCATGATCATGAAATCTTGCTAGATCTTTGGAGATCTTGTTGGAGCGTGTTGAAGTTCCAACTTCTCACCTCCACGTGATAATTGCTTCTAGATATTGGTGGAGGCACTGTTAGCCGTATTTTCGAGGTGAATGATCACAAGATGATGAATTACGCTAGCCGACTGCTCAGTCAGGTGTTGCATCTAAACCCGTCTATAACGTACAACAATCCTACTAGCCACATAACTTGATCATATTTGTTCCACCACAACTGTACCACATGCCTTATACATGTCCATGGCATACACTCTCCCCTTATAACAACACCACCATTGGCACGTATATACATCATAAGCCCCTAGTCGATACTGCCCTCAACCATGTCTGATGAGTTGGTGCCGCTTTCCATCTAATGTCTAGTATCAAGTATTACGCCTAGAAACCATTAGTACAGGGCCACCAATGAACCAGCTCTCTTCAAGCCTACGATGATCACCGACATCTAGCATACCTTGGTAAATCGCCAGGATCACTCACAAGTCATGTGAGTAGGTAATAAACATGTCGCCATCAAATGCAATGTTTAATATACAAGTACAAAAAAATAATTAGGCAATTTCATTACACAATTTAATAGAAACAAGTTAAAGAACATGTTAGAATAAATTTAAATAAAGCAGTAATATTACCTCTATTATCTGGAGGCTCATCATTTGTGAAGAGGATGTTGGTACACCCTCGCCATTCCAATCCAGCATAAGGACATGGGACCATAATGAAGGGATGTAGTTCGTCAACACTGGCTAGCAACTCCAGTGCATCATGGGATATCCTCGCTGGAAACACAGTCTCGCCCCTCTTGGGCATAATCTACCACCACATGTGCATCTATGCCTCGAACATCGACCTAAGAGGCTGCGGAACAAAAGTAGGCCTCATCTCGAGAAACCTCTCAAAAAATGAACAAAAAATCTCTGAAGCAAAAGGGAAGTTGTCCCTCCCTTGTGCATGAGCACGACATCTATCTAAGGCTGTATAGAACCGCAGCAAAAGAATGGCAGACCACCTGAGAATTCATGTCTCATGTAATAAAGAATCAACATAATATAGAAGTGAGCAACTAATGTGTTGCCCATGACTAGTGTTGTGTGAAATGGTTGAAATGAGAAGTGAGAGACACTGCACCTCCTCACTACCAAATGCACCAATATGTAACTGACCTCCAACGACTTGAAAATCTGAAGGAGAGAGTAAATTTTCTCGAATGCATCTCTGGGAGAACACTAATTGACTCCCTACTACACAGCGAGCTGGAAACTCTGGGAATGAGGGAAAATTCACCCCTCACCTCGATAACCCTATAATGAAATATATATCCTCCTAAGTGGGTGTGTACCACTGGTTAGAACTAGCTTGGAAAGACTGTTGGTGGGCATTCCACCTCCAGATAAGATGTCTCAAAAACACAACATAGCCCTTTAGGGAAGTAGCCTCCTCATATAACTTGAGGAGGCCTACCTCCCTGAGAAGCCCCTAGGTAGCTGTTGTAATAGGGCGAGGGTACACATCTCTCTCCCACTCTCATGCCTCCCACAAGCAAGCCATGTCATACTGCTCCCCTTGTTGTTGATGTTGTTCCCCCTCTTCTCTCTGAATGATTTACATATTAAATAAATTATTTTTACTAAATGAGACATGTATTTAGAAATAAACATATATCATTGTTTTTGAAAAAAAAAACAGTCGGTGCGCCACAAAAAACAATCATGCACGGATTCTGGTGGGTCCTTTTTTTTCGCGTACTGGGGGCGGTGCCATAGATGACATTCAACACACCATAGGCAGTGCACCTAAAACTTTTTAGAGCACTGTTGACTATGTACGGTGTCAGGAGTGTGGTGCGCTGACTAAACTCTATGCCCGGGCATGTATAGTTGTGTCAGCGCATCGACCTCCTGACTAATTACATAGTCAATGGTGTGGTCTTTTACCAGGCCACACCGTTGACCGTGTCGAAATGCCAAATGTGGTGTGCTGACAAACACCGAGGGAGATATTTTCATCAACGCACCGCGTTGCCGGTATTCCATGTGGTCAATGGTGCAGCCAGCTAAATGACCACGCTACACTTTTTTTAAAATTTTAAAATAATGCGATGTGCCTTTCGGTACCGCCCCATAAATAATGCAGATACTGTTAGCACTTGTAGCGGTCTGGCCTATAAATTTTATAGGCAACACCGATTATCGGTGCGAGCCGAACGGCTCGAGCACACTGCGTGACAAAATTTGTTTTTTTTTTTTTTAATGGTTAATTTTAAGGTTATTTGAAATTGTAATCCCCTAAAAAGCTTAATTATGGAAAAATAAGAAAAATACCTGTATATTTGGCCGTTGAGGAGGCATATTGGCTATAGAATTTGCAATAGAAAATTTGACCACTGTTTTGCAAAATCCAAGCCAAAGATTAGTGGGCAATGGACAACATCAATGTGTGTAATGGGTGCAATCGGAGCACCGATGTTAGGGCGGCTCAGACAAGGATAAGTTTCACCGGTAGTTGAGAGCTCTGGAGCACTCAGAAAAGTGAAAAATGTGGTTTTTTGGCCGTAATTTTTTTTTTATTTAAACTTGTTTTGGTTTGCAGGTTTTATAGGGGCACCGGTGTGGTTTCTTAATACCGCACTAGGCAGTTTTTGTTTTGGCACGGTGTTTTATGACACACCGGTGCGGAAGAGTTGTAAAGCACTGGTGTTCTAGAGTAATACGACGCACCGGGCGGGTTTGTACGGAGCGCATGGTGCCCGGTGTGCCAATTTTTTGTGCACATCGGTACTTTCTCTTGTTGAGCGCACTGGTGCGGTTTGGGATGATCAGCACACCGAGAGGAAAACATTTGCAAAACCCTCCGCCCTCCAACCTCCTCTAGTAACCTCCCCTATAAATGGTTGCCTGGGGTATTTTTATAACTTCTTCCTCAAAAACATCCGCTAGAGGGTCTTTTCCTTGTAGTGTAGCGGGCCTCCTAATGGTATCAATAAACATCTTATTCAACCTTGTCATCATATTGCACAAATCCCTATGCATGTACCTCTAATCCAAAAAAAATTCACCCTAAACTACATCATGTGAGCCAGTTTTAGGACCAATGCTCCTTGTAAGCCTACTAGGGTATGACCACCTATAGGTTGCTCCACTATGGCCATCGTTGGTCACTAGTAGGTTCCTCCACTTTTCACCTGTGCTGGTTCTATAAATCTGGGAGAATGATCAGGATTATGGAAGCTTCACTTTCTAGGAGTTTCCAGAATTTATTTCAACCATTTACCTTGGATTAAACATTCAGATCCTATCCTACCCTAATTTGGAGTTTTCACTAGTTATCCTTTCTTATTATCCCTCGATAAAAGCTTTATGTAAAACCTTAGAATGGTAACTGGATAAGAACTCCCAAATTACCCTACTCTCCTATATATTTACCATCTTGCTTATGCAAAGCTTAGAATGATGAATGAATGAATAGTTGGTTTTGGAGAAAATTTTCACTTATGTTTTTGTAGTGAGTGGTTGTTATCTCATGCATTAGATGGATTGGAGATGAATATTGTGACAAGGAAAGGACAAGTCAAAAATATGGAGGAGGTCTTCTATAGGATCAGCTGCTACTTATGGTTGTAATCTCCTTCTATTTATATTAATGCCAATAATTCTTCATTTTCTTATATGTGATGTTTATTCATGTATTTCAATACCATTTTGATCTATTTAATAGTGTATTTAGATGATACTGCATAGAACTCATAGTTTCTTGGATTGTGTTACTTGATTTTGTAGGTTCTAGTTTTGGTAATCGAAGATGGAATTAGAGCTTCCAAGCTAAAGAAGGACTTAAATGTGTGACAGGTTCTAGGTTGGCCTCACTCTGTCATCCATTTACTTTAAGGAAAAGCATTGGGTTCCTTATCTCTCTGTTGTTCTAGGTTTTCCACCAAACCTAGGAGAGATACTTGTGTCCACAATTGTAAATCTCGTATAACAATTAGTCTGAAATATTTTTGAGCTCAAGTTCAAAAAATTCAAAGGGACTTATTAGAACTAAAGTGACAAAGTGAGTGGTCGCATGGGCATCCATAATTATTTTCTTATGATTTACCTCAACAGTGAATGCATCCAACATTATATTAACTATATTAGAAGAAAATTTTCATATATTTGAAGCAAGGAAGGTGTTCCACGTGAGAAGAAAATGTGATGACAATTCTAAAATAAAATTGCAGGGAATGCCAATTTTTTTCCAAATCCATTAGGTTCCCATTGGTTCTATTTTGTCTCCGAATGAGCCAAGTTATCTCATTAGTGGAGGTTATTCTTATGAAAATCAAAGTGCTCGCAATGTAAAGATATTAGTAGTTTTATTTTGGTTTACCAAGGTCAGTCGATTCCATCCCACGAAAGGGAATCTTTAAGTGTTGGTTTTAAAAATTAAATAGTCTCTTATATATAGAGGGATTTGCAAAGAATTAATTCATAATTACCTAACTTGGCATGCATGCACCTCTACATCAATAATACGGAACATTGACATGATAGGGGAATAATGTTAACACCCAAGGACCTAGCATATAAACCAACCTGCAAACAATTTTTTGAAAAACCAGAGAGATAGTCAAACACTATATACCTCATTGTAGAGGAATCATTAAATAGCACTAGGAAACTAATTATACCATTGAAAAATGTAGAATTATAATATGAAAAGGAAGTTAATATGTACACTCAACCATTTTTATGAAATCAAGAAAGTCTAGTTGGCTCCCTATCAAGAAAAGAACCATGCTATAAAATAAAATAAGCAACTATTGTAAAACAATTATGAGTAGATGTAGATGAAGATATTAGTGAAGTTCTTTAGGATTTCTAGATAATTGAACTAAATGACTAACAAATGGAAATAAGGATAAAGAAATTCATAAAAAAAGCTTTGTGAATAAATAATGTAGAATGAGAATCCAACATGACGGGATTCATTTAGAACAAGGAAATATTTTGAGATTAAGTATCTGGCCATCATACATGAAATACATGAAACTCTATTAAAAGAAAAATGTCAAATTAATAAAATCATAAGTAGAAATGGAGAAGAAAATAGAGCAAGATCAGAAGCAGTCAATACTGGTTGGGACTCAACCAATTCCAATGTTGATGATCAAGATTATTCAAAAAAGGCCATGAAAAAGAGAGTCGAGTCAGCTTGACTAGGGTATCAAACCCCTATACTAGGATATCAAACTCGTATCTAGCTCACTCCTATTGAATATTAAATTCCATATAATAAACCTACACAATACTCCAAACCAAGATTTTCAAATGAACCACCACTTGTAAAAAAAAGCAATAAAGAGAAAAATAGTGATTGAGAGTTAGCTTAGTTGAAGTCTAGAAAATAGATTGAGGATCACTACTTTGGTGAATGACTAGAAAATTGTGGTGATCCTATGAAACAAGAAAAATATTAGTAGTGGCTCACAATAGTCTAACGTGGCAACCATCATCTGACCATCCAATTGAAGATACTACGGAAATATTTCAAATTGTACCAACTCCATGTGTAAAACAAGTCAAAAGGAAAGGTGTACCAAGATGTACTGGACCTATACAATAGCCAACCCAACAACTAACATAAAAATAAATATAATAGTTCAACCCCATAGAATTGATGAAACCACATTTAACCCTACAACCACAAACAACTTAGAAATAAAGGAGAAATCAAAGAATACATAAGCTAAAAATAGAAATAGACCAAGAATCAAAGAGCACCTGGAATTTATATGGAATTTTGACCTATTGTGGAGACAACAAAAACAACAAAATTAAATTTTTGATCCATTATTAGTGATTGACCCTTAGTTTATTAATTTATTCAACAAAATCAATAAACAATATAGCATCAAGTGAAAAAAATTGATGAAAAATGTATCTAGAGTTGAGGAGAGGAGGAATAAAGAAAGTGGATTTTTGCAATAGTATTGATATACCGCATGAAAAATTACAAATTGTGCCACCTAGTATAGAAAAAGACTAAAGAGACTCCATTTGGATCCTAATCCACCCAACAACATTCTAATCAAAATGTATAATGTCATCATGAAAAAAAATGATGCAACATTAATTAAAAAATACAAGTTTAGCTAGATATATTGAATTCTAGAAGACTAATTTAATAATTTCATAGAAACTTGACAATCATTTGAAGAAACCATGCATCGAGCCATAATAATTTCAACCATACTGAAAAAATGATTAACCTACTTCTCATTTACATGCAACCAACTAAGAGTGCAATTGATCCCTATAAAGGACCTTTTTGGTATGGAGAATGTGAATTTTAACTTCAAATCTCAACAACAACTTTCAACTTAAGTACTTGTACAAAAATAAGTAAAATATGCACTCATTTATGAAGAAATTCAATGGTTATAAGAAGGTAAAAAAAGGACATATGGAAGCAAACAAGGCTCTCAACCACCTCAACAAAGAGTCACAATTGATAAAAAAAAATTATGCAACCCTGGTTTGTACAAAGTGAAAAATGGTACATTGACAGAGAAACTATAATAGTCGGCACAAATGAATTTTACAGGGGTGCAATTTCAATTTACACTTCATGAATTGACATAGTTTAATTCTAAGATTGAATTTATTTCCCCTTGCATTCATAAATAAATAAAATAAAATAAAATAAAATGGTGGAATAAAATACTAGCCTCAGCCTTGGTGGCATATCCAATCTTCTCCAACATTGCATTTCCAATTCTTTGCTCCTCGCGTCATAGAATTAATTTTTCCAACACAAAGTCAACCATCAGAATTAGCAGATATATAGGTGAAAGGGTGTTATAGGACAATGTAGAATTGGAAATAAAAAGGGGTCAGACCATCAAGAAAATAAGTACCCCTCTACGCATGGATTTTTTTTTATAGAAAAGGTTCAACTTGTAGGACACGGAAATAAATCCTCTCCTTAGATTTCAACAATCTAAAGATACCAAAAAAGGACTCTCTAGTGAATCAAGAAGTAGATACATAACTATAGTGGCCATATAGATAAGATAACATAATTATGTAAGTCTTATAAATTCTTCTATATTGCAATAGATATTAAAAATTATAATGTAAATCCACATCTCTCCCTTTCTTATAAGGAGAAAGGATTTAAGGTCAATGGAGATGTTGGAAGGGCTACCCAAATCTATTGACTACATATTATAATTTTAACCTAAGTTTAATAGAGTCAATTTCCTAGTCATAAATGCAATTTAGTCAACCGTGTAATCAAGTCAACTCATCAAGGTAATTAGGTAGTCACAACTACCATGTAATTGAACCATGTATATAAATATGACATTGATGTTAACAAAGAGAAAGGGAGGAAAGGAGTATATTGTAGTGTTATTGTATATCAATAAAATCCACATTGCTGGTCTCCATTATTTTTGTTATATTTTCCTCTCTTATCTATGTGTACGTGTGTATCATAGATTTTATGTTGTTATCTATTACTCTAATAAGTTACAACCTATAGATTTTATGTTGTTATCTATTACTCTAATAAGTTACAACCTATTTTTCTAATAGGATATTGCTTGAAACTAAATTAAATTCCTTATATTTCAATACTTGATGAAGTTTAATTATAAATCTCTAATAAATATCAGTAAACCACATTAATATGTAATGTCTTAAGTAATTTAAATGAACATATCGATTTTAAAGAAATCAATTTAGACCATTGCACTTAGGTCAAGAATTTAAAATGCAAAAGAAATGAAATTACCAGGCTAGAAAATGGAATGCAAATACCTATATTTTTATGGGTAGGGAAAGGAAATCATAATGTGACTAGATTAAAGGAAATCTAGCGGTAAAAGAGATACACATTCATTGATCAATTCAGAAAATAAATAAATAAATAAAAACTCCAAATTATAATTAGAGTTTAATTTTACAAATCTATCTATGATGACAAATCCTAAAACACCTCTCTCCCTAATTAAATGTAATCTTGTAAACTTATGTAGTGTACATGTATTTTTAATGATGTGTGTATAAATATGGATAAGCTATTTGAAACTAACTATGAACAAAAAATCACAGAATGCTTAAACTTTCAAAATAATTCTCAATGCTTGTGAAATTATTTGAGTTGTAGTTATTGAAAATTCTATTCATTGTTCACTTTCTTTCTCGTTGACACACCGAAAAAAATGGATGTATGTGTTAAAAGAAATTTTAAAACACATAAGCCACTCAACAAAATGTTCATGATTCATTGATCAAAGTGTGAAAATAAATGACAAGTTGATCTTTTCGACTGTTAACCAAACTGTATTGAAAATTTTGATAGAATGAATAGGAACGAACACTAATCAATACAATGAAAAAATCCTGGGGAATAGCTTACCGTTTTCGTCATTAAATAGTCTTTAGAATGCATGGAAAATTATGTAGAATTACATAAAATTGTTATATTTAAGAGTTATCTACAATTAATTAACTCAGAAAAATAAAATTTATCTCAAATTACCTTGACTAAAACTCAGTGTCCCACTCTAGTTAACACGCAGCTACTTTCTCTCTCCATTTAAGAGGGGAGATTAATATACTTTAACAAACCCCCTTAATCTCAAGTGTTACATTTAATGATAACTCCTAAGTATTATCTCGAAAACTAAAAGGTATTTATTCTCGATGGCTTGGTAAAGATATATACTAGCTAACCTCTAGATCAACAAAATTTAACACATAGAGCGAAATTGTTGACAAGATCATGAATTAAGTGATATATGGTATCAATGTGTTTACTTTTGCAACGAAACACGTGATTTTTAGAAAATGCAATAGTTTAATTATTATTACAGAAAATATGAGTTGGATCCTCCTTTTCAAGCTCAATATCACCTATCATTATTCGCAATCAAACTTTTTGGCATGCTACTCCTATTGCTACTACATACTCTACTTCTAATAAATTTGAAATAGTGGATTGCTTTTTGGATTCCCATGAAATTATTCTTGTACCTAGGTGAAATGCATAACCTCTGGCGCTCTTTATGTCATCAATAATTCCCATAAAGTCACCAATTTTTTAACCAACAATATGGTTGTCCTTTGAAATAATATAAAAAATTCAATATTGTATTGTTCTCGAAATGTACCTTAAAATCATTTTTTCTACTTTACAATGAGTTTCTTTTGGTGACTCCATGAACCTAAATATAAATCTGACTAAAAACATTATGGAAAGCCTTATTATTGTGAGATACTTCAAGCAATCTACTAGTTTCTTATACAAAGTGGAATTGATTGTTGGATTGTTTTAATCTTTTCTTAGCTTGGTTCCTAGGACAATTGGTGTGTTTACTTGCTTGCATTGACAAATATTGAATCTTGTCAAAATGTCACTTGCATAATTTCATTTAAAAATGGAGATTATTTTTTCCTATTGTTCAAATTTTATCCCAAGAAAATATTTCATGAGACCAAGATTGGTCACCTCAAACTCATTCTGCATGGTTGTTTGAAATTCTTCAAGTTGCAAAATTCATGTGTAAATCATATCATGAGAATAAATGCAAACAATTAAAATATTTCCTTGCATATTTGTTTTTGTATACAGAGTGAGTTCATTCATTTTTATTTTTTTTACTCCTTTGTTGAGAATATACGAATTTATTATGTAGTACTTGTTTTAAACCATACAAAGCCTTCTTTAACCTATGGATTTTCTACTATTGGCACTTGAGTTCATACCGTACAGGTTGATATACATAACCTTCTTCCGTCAACATGTTGGATTTCGGATAAACTAGTTCTCCTGGGGTGTTTTGCGACATGTGTTGAAATGTCTCTCATGGATTTGTTAACTCTAGCCATGTGTCCATTTACTAACATCAGTGAGTTTTTGGTGAAATGAAAATCGCGATTCCAACAAGTGGGATGACAGGAAAAGGTCTAGAGTTTGAATCACACTCAACTCACACTAGGGGGGAGTTTATTGGACAATAGATAAAATAGTGTTTCGCAACATATGCTTAACCTCCTCTCTTGAATCGGTTAATTGTGGTGAGGTGTCCATTTACTATCAGCTCCATGTTTTGGTGTAAGGACAATCATGATTCCAACATAACATCCCATATAAAAGTTTTTTTTTCGCATCCATTTGGTAAAATTTCCAATGATTAATTGATAAAAACCAATATTTCTACTTGGGCGAAGGTTTCTTCATAATCCACCTCACTTTGCTGTGAAAAGCCTTTTTCTACTAATTTGGCTTTATGCTTTTCAATTTCCCTATTTTCATTAAACTTGGTCTTATAGACTCGTTTAAATCTAATGCTTGTTTTTCCTTCTAGTAGATATATGAGGCTACATGTATCATTCCTCTATATGGTACAATGTCTTCTTTCATAGGTTTAAATCATTCTTTCTTTCTGATTTCTTCTTCAAAATGTGTTGGAGGGAAAGAGAGTAAATCAAGATGTACTTGTTCATTATCTAACTATTCATAAATATCTTTCAAAATTTGTATTTTATGTGGAATGTTGGATACATATTCACAGATAGAGGATGGATTGTTCATAGTTTTTTCTCCTTATTTTTCACATTCAACCCAAATGTTTTGGTATGGAAATCCTTATCTTCAATGTTTTACTTATGTTCCATCACCCGTTTCAATTGAAAGTGGAGAAATTTTGTTTTTGTTTTCCTCTTTTTCTTGATCATTCCGTACTTTTCCTTCAATAAATTTGACTTTTTTTGAAATAATTTTTTCTGGGTGACATAATTACATAATTTGTAATCCCTGCATCATTCACTATATCTAACAAATATGTATTCTTCACTTATTTCATCCAATTTTGTCCGCATTTTTTCTTGAACATATGCATATCCTACACAACCAAAGATCCTCAAGTGTGATTCCTGTGTATTCAAAGCACTCCTAATTTCAGAGGAAGTTTACATTTGACTCTTTTGCTTGGAAATTTTCTCAAAATATAAATTGAACATGATACTTCTTTTACTCAATACTCATTTAGAATATTTTTTTCCCTCAACAAGATTCTTGCAATATTCATGTCAGTTTTATTTTTTGTTTCTACTACTTCATTTTGTTGTGGATTGTACGTTATTGTAAATTGTATTTTGATACCATGATCTTTGCAATATGCCACAAAATTTTAGAAATCATATTCACCTCCTACATATGAAATTAATACTTTAATTTTCTTTTTGTTTTGCTTCTCTACCATGGCTTTGAATTTCTTGAATTTTTCAAATGAATCAATTTTTTATGAATAAGGTCAATGTATTTTTGTTTAATTCATCAATAACAGTTAGAAAGAAAAATCTTCCTCCTATTGACCGAGTTTGAATTGGAACACCAAGATATATGTGTAATAGTTCAAGTGGACTTTTGGTTTCATAGATGGCAACATTGTGAAAACAATTTCTTTGGAATTTGGAAAATATGCAGTTTTCGCATGGATTATGATGGAAAATTATAATAGGAAAACCTAGAACTAGTATTTTTTGCAAAAGATCAAGATAGTTAAAAACAAATTGGCCATATCTAAGATGGCATAACCAATTTCCATCACAACTTGTTACAAGTTGAACATATCATAATGATATCTTGACATTTCTTATGACAAGAGGAAACAACATATTTCAGTTCATTTGGATCCTTGCTATGGATTCTTGTCCTTTTTTCTTATCAAGATATGTAGGACCTTCAAACTTTACCTCAAAACAATTTTCAACCTTTTTTCTTAGTCTTAACTAGTTATGCTTGAAACTTTGTACATAAAAGACATCATGAATGTCTTTTTTTATATTTTCTTTGGTTAGAGCTATAACAATACCTTTACCTAAGGAATTAGCATGATGATCATCACCCAACTTAGCCCGAGATTTAGCTATCTGATTAAAACATGAAAATGTCTATTTATTACCTATTATATGTTATTGTAAGCATTATCCAATAATGATGGATTTTTATTGTGTTTGGTTTGAACTACTAAAAAAGAAAGAGACATTTATGTTGTTGTAACTTCATTAATGCTTAAAACATTTGTATTGTCCTTGTTCAAATATGTGTGCTTCTTCCTATATTCAATTTCAAAATGGTAACACTTCTTGCAATACTATCATTGTACATATGACTTGTCCATTGTTCATCTTCCTCTATAGGTTTTGTGTCTTACTCTTTGATTTTGAGGCTGATCCTATCCTCTTCCTCTATAGGTTTTGTCTCTTACTCTTTGATTTTGAGGCTGATCCTATGGTTATTCAAGATGACTTGATTCATTTCTTACGCTGCTAGGATATCCTCTTCTTTTTCTGCCTCTGCTTCTACTAACTCTGCCTCTTCCTTTAATACTTGCAGCATGACTCTTAATGGTATTTTCTAATGTGTCATTTTTAATTTTAATACTTGACTCATGATTCAACATTGAATCTTCGAGTTCTTAAATTGAAAATTACATCAAATATTTACTTTCTTCTATGATTGTCATAAGAATGTTAAATGAAGATGGTAGGCTTGTGAGAATTTTCTCAACCTCTTTTTTGTTTGTTACACTATCTCCATGATCTCTAAGATGGTTAACTACCTCAGAAACCTAAGTCATAGACTAGTCTACTAATTCAATATCTCTAATTAACAGAGTTTCAAAAATTTTAGTGAGAATTGAGGCTTGCCATTATTGACATTTTTTGTGCATTGAAATGTTTTTTCCAAAATCTCTCAAGCTTGATGGGCATTGGTTGTTATGGAAATATTAAGAGATATGGAGTCCTCCATTCCATTATGTATATTCCATAGTCCTCTTAAATCCTTTATTTTTCTCTTTGTTGTTGTATCTCTTTAGGCTCTCTCCATTACTGCTAAATGTTGAACATCTGGTTTTTCATATGTTGTGACTACTCCTTCCTAGCAATGTAACTACTACAAAAAGCTTTTTATCTTTATTGCAAACATTGGATAATTGGCACCATTTTTGTATGTGACCATGTGTTGGTGAAATCCATTACTGAATTCTATAATGTCTCCCCGTCACTCTGGATGGGAGGGCTTCTTGATTTCCATAGCATCCATCATTTTATTTTTGATTTTCGGATCTCCAAACACACATAAAAAAAAAATTAATACCAAAACCCAAATTGCCGTGTTAATAATAATCGAAAATGATAAACTTTAAGAATTGTTATAAGAGGTTAAGACATTAAAAAAATTCCATTACCATGTCATGCCAATACGTACTAATTAAGAATATTTTATGTTTTTTTTGAAAGGTTCAGACCCTTATTTCATTCAACGGATAGCTGCTAGGCTAAGGCTCACGGCTCGTTCACTTCTTCGAGGACGCGGAGTGGTTTATGCTGCTCAATCTCTGTGTGGACGTATTTAATATTTGATGGCTGAGCTGCGGTCCTCTTTTGTTTCTAGATAGCAGGATTGACCTACAATTTTGATATCTCGATAGAATGAGCAGAAGTTAATGCAACGCAATTTGAAAAATAGCTTGAGGTAACAATTAAGTCTCCCACTAAAATTAACATGTCACTGATTTCTCACTCTACTTTATATGGGAAATAGCTATACTTCAACACATTTTTTCTATTTGAAATGAGAGGCAGTGACTGCATTACCTATGCTTTGTTAGGTGTTTCAACGGTCAAAATGATTTCAAAATCCGCTAGCTTACTTAGTTTTATGAAATATGAATTAGAATTTAGCATCTTTCATTCCGACTTATATAAATTGATGATATTTTCTATGTGGTCTCGGTTTTGTTTATAGTACTTTATCAGGTCACTTTGATATGATATGTAAAGCTAGGAATAGAACTTTAGCAGAGATGCTGGAGTAAATGTATTTGGGAAACCGCCACTGTAGCCTGGATTGTTAATTATCATTAAACGTTTATTTCCAGAATATTAATTATGCCAAGACCTATTTGTAATTTAGCCAGTAAATGAAAACTGAAATTATTTTATAGTGCCTAGAGGCCCAATCTACAGTTCTCAAAAAATAATAAATTTTACTTTTTTCTAATGTCTGCCAAAGCATTAACCTGATCTTGAATTTTATATAACTTTAATATTTAGATTATATATAGTTTTTTTAATTTAATGGGCTGAGATTAACTATTAAAATACAACTATGTATTATTTATATAATTTGAATGGATAGTAAATTATATAAGTAAATTTGAATGGATCATAAATTTACCTTTAAGAAAAAAATTTACCACATTGAATTTCCATATTAAGTAAAATTTTAAACTTCTTTACTCTTTACTAAAGTCAATACCATTTCCTAAACCAAAAGAAAAGAGTTAATTCCACACCAACAATCAAAATCCAAAATCTTTTAATATTACTCTTAATTAAATATTTGTAAAATGAATCTTTAAAAAGAAAACTCACATTCTATTGATAAATTAAAACATTTAAAGACATAAATATTTCCCCATCAAAGTTCCAATATTTTAAAATTTAAATAAATAAAAATATAAAAAAACATGAGGCACGGTAAATAAATAAAGCCTATTTTTATACTTACTCCAGAGCTATTGTAAATAAATAAATATATATATAAACTAGATGTATGGTAAATAAATAATTTTTATTTTTATTTTATTTACTCCATAAACCTTTTTATATTTTAAAAAACTTAAAAAGGAGGTTTCATTTAGATGAAGCCTATGGGACAAATACCATGGGACAAATACCACGGGACAAATTAATATTGATACCATGGGCCCAATACCATATTTATACAATTAAGTATGGTAAATAAATAAACATAAAAGAGGTATAAAGGGGTATGATAAATAAATAAATATAAAATAGGTATAAAGAGGTACGGTAAATAAATAAATATAAAAGAGGTATAAAGAGGTAAGGTAAATAAATAACAATATATCAAATAGCATTATAAATAAAAATCTAATTATATAACAAGCATATGGGCCAAGTACCATAGTAAATAAATAAAAATATAAATAAACTAGAGGTATGGTAAGTAAATAAAACCTCTTTTCATATTTCCTCCATAATTTGCTTTATATTTAAAAATATTTATATTCATTAGTTTACATAACTAAGAAAAAAATAGAGAGAGAGAGCGAGTGATAAGAGAGAGATGGAGAGAGAGTATGTATGTTTAGGGGTGAGATAAAGAGACAAAGTAAGATATATGGAAGGAAGGGGGGGAGAAGAAGAGAGAAGGAGAGAGGGAGGGATATAGTAATCTAGTTGGAGAGAGAGAGGGGTGGAAAGAGATAGAGAAAGAAAGGTAGATGGGGGAAGAGAGAGGATTAGAGAGAGAGAGAGGGAGACAGAGAGAGAGTGAGAGATGGGGGAAGAGAGAGGATTGGAGGGAAAATAGAGAGGGGGGTAGGAGAGAAAGGGAGAGAGAGGAAGGATGAGAGAGAGGAGGAGAGTGATGGGGAAGACAGAGTATTGGAGAGAGAGAGAGAGAGAGAGAGAGGAGGAGAGAGGGATCAATAGAGAGATGGAGTTGGAAGGGGAGAGAGGTAGGAAATAAGAAATATAAAGAGTGAGAAGTGGAGAGAGAGGAGTGACAAGGGAGAGATAGAGAGAGAGCGTGTATGTTTAGGGCTAAGATAAAGAGACAAATAAGGAGAGATGGAGATAGGGGTGGTGGGGGGGAGATGGAGATATAAGGAGATCGGGAGGGATATAGCAACATAGTTGGTGTGTGAAGAGAGAGAGAGATGGGAGAGAAAGGGAAAGAGAGGAAGGAAGAGAGAGGATGTGAGAGAGTGGAGAGAGGGAGGTAAAGAGAGATGGACTTCGAGGGGGAGGGAGAGGGAAGTAAGAAGAGAGACATCGAGAGAGAAATTTGGAGAGAGAGAGAGTGAGTGATAAGGAAGATGGAGAGAGAGGGAGAGAGGACAAAAGGAGGAAAGAGAGATATTAGCAAGGGACAGGGAGAGAATGGGAAGATAGAGATATAGATGGAAGGTGAAGAGATGGAAGAAGAGAGAGACGGCAAGATGAGGGGATTGACAAAGATATTGATATATATGGAGTGTGAGAGTGTGTGTGTTTAGGGGGGTGAGATAGAGAGACATAAAAGAAGAGATGGAGGGTGATATAGATATGGATTGAGGGTGGAGAGAGGGAAGAATATTTCTCACACTAGATGGATTGATATAAGTGGAGATGGTGATTTATAATCCTATTTGATTACTTGCACTATATGCATCGATTTTAGTGTAGATATTTATTTCTAATGATGTTTGTTTACTTGCACTAGATGCATTGATTTTAGTGTAGGTGGGATTTCTAATACAATTTGATTGCTTGTATTGAATT
Source organism: Pinus albicaulis (assembly GCA_034641835.2). Taxonomy (NCBI): domain Eukaryota; kingdom Viridiplantae; phylum Streptophyta; class Pinopsida; order Pinales; family Pinaceae; genus Pinus; species Pinus albicaulis. The sequence goes on along the minus strand of CM076583.1, from coordinate 917,900,810 downwards.
TGTTGATTTCAATTTGGATGTCGATTTATAATTATATTTGATTACTTGCACTAGATGAATTGATTTCAATGTAGATGATTTATAATCCTATTTGATTGTTTGCACTAGATTCATTGATTTCAGTGTAGATGGAAATTTCCAATCCTATTTGATTTATTTGAGTAAATGCATTGATTTCAATGTAGATTTTGGTTTCTAGAGAGAGAGAGTGAGAGAGTGAGTGATAAGGAAGATGGAGAGAGAGGGAGAGAGGAAAAAAGGAGGAAAGAGAGATATTAGTGGGGCAAAGGGAGAGAAGGGGAATATAGAGATATTGATGGAAGGTGAACAAAGGGAAGAAGAGAGAGAGGGGGAGAGGGGGTGATTGACAAAGAGATTGATACATATGGACTGTGATCTAGCGTGTGTGTTTAGGGGCTAAGATAGAGAGACAAAAAAGAGTAGATGGAGGGGGATATAGACATGGATGGAGGGTGGAGATAAGGAAGAATATTTCTTGCACTATATGGATTGATATAAGTGAAGATGGTGATTTCTAATCCTATTTGATTATTTTCTCTAGATGCATGGATTTTAGTGTACATATTTATTTCTAATGATATTTGATTACTTGCACTAGATGCATTGATTTCAGTGTAGGTGGTGATTTCTAATACAATTTGATTGCTTGCACTAAATTTGTTGATTTCAATATAGATGTCGACTTATAATTATATTTGATTGTTTGCACTAAATGCATTGATTTCAGTGTAGATGGCGATTTCTAATCCTATTTGATTTCTTTGAGTAAATGCATTGATTTCAGTGTAGATGTTGGTTTCTAGAGAGAGAGAGAGAGAGTGATAAGAAAGATGGAGAGAGAGGGAGAGAGGAAAAAAGGAGGAAAGAGAGATATTAGTGGTGGAGAGGGAGAGAAGGGGAAGATAGAGATATAGATGGAAGGTGAAGAGAGGGAAGAAGAGAGAGATGGGGAGAGGGGGTGATTGACAAAGATATTTATATATATGGAGTGCGAGAGCTTGTGTGTTAAGGGGGGTGAGATAGAGAGAAAAAAAAAATAGATGGAGGGGGATATAGACATGGATGGAGGGTGGAGAGAGGGAGGAATATTTCTCACACTACATGGATTGATATAAGTGGAGATGGTGGTTTCTAATCCTATTTTATTATTTGCACTAGACGCATCGATTTTAGTGTAGATATTTATTTCTAATGATATTTGATTACTTGAACTAGATGCATTGATTTCAGTGTAGATGGCGATTTCTAATCCTATTTGATTTCTTTGAGTAAATTCATTGATTTCAGTGTAGATATTGGTTTCTAGAGAGAGAGAGAGAGAGTGATAAGGAAGATGGAGAGAGAGGGAGAGAGGAAAAAAGGAGGAAAGAGATATATTAGTGGGGGAGAGGGAGAGAAGGGGAAGATAAAGATATAGATGGAATGTGAAGAGAGGGAAGAAGAGAGAGATGGGGAGGGGGGATTATTGACAAAGAGAATGATATATATGGAGTGCAAGAGCATGTGTGTTTAGGGGGGTGAGATAGAGAGACAAAAAACAAAAGATGGAGGGGGATATAGATATGGATGGAGGGCGGAGAGAGGGAGGGAATAATATTTATTGCACTAGATGGAGAGAGGGAAGAATATTTAAGTGGAGATGGTGATTTATAATCCTATTTGATTATTTGCACTAGGTGCATCGATTTTAGTGTAGATATTTATTTCTAATGATATTTGATTACTTTCACTGGATGCATTGATTTTAGTGTAGGTGGTGATTTCTAATACTATTTGATTGCTTGCACTGGATGTGTTTATTTCAATTTAGACATTGATTTATAATTATATTTGATTGCTTGCACTATATGCCATATTTGATTGTTTGCATTAAATGCATTGATTTCAGTGTAAGTGGCGACTTCTAATCTTGTTTGATTGCTTTGAGTAAATTCATTGATTTTAGTGTAGATGTTGGTTTCTAATCTTATTTGATTGCTTACATTAGGTGAATTGATTTCAATGTAGAAGTTATTTTCTAATCTTATTTGATTGCTTGCATTAAATGCATTGATTTCAATGTATATGTTGATTTATGATTTGTTGTAATTGGATATATAACGATACATTAATTTTAAAGTGATTGGATTAACAATATGCATTGATTTTAGTGTAAGCACAAAAAGTTATTGACAATGAACATTGATTTTTCTGTTATAGTAATTTAACCTATTAATATTGGAGAGTAAGAGTGACAAGGTATCATATTTACTAGAACAGCTCAAGCTAAAGATTTAAATGGTTTACGATTTAAATTTTCTTTTTCATATAATCGATATGAAAAGATAGTGAAACTAACAAGGGTGGCAATAAGAATAGTAGAAGAAAATAGTTTGAGATTGTTCACAATGAAGACTATTTGTAGCATTATTACATTGTTATTATTCACATTTTCTATCTTTCAACACTATTATTATTACTTTGCATTAAAAAAAAATATTTCATCATTTTTCATCATTATAGTTATTAACAATATTTATCATCTCAACGAACTGAGGTAACTAAGAAAATTTAAAATTAAAATGACCAAGTAAATCTCAGAAATATTTAGAATATTTAAAATTATTATATTAATATTTGATATATTTACATATTATTGATAAAATTAATCATATCTTTGACAGATTTTCCTTCGTAGCACACGACTGAAACCAACCTAGATCCATCTTAAATCTGGATCTATCAAGCACCGAGAGGGATCAAATCTCTCGAGGTGCAAACCTTTCTTCAAGTTTTGCACTCAAAAAAGAGGTTTGCACCTCAAGATATTTAATCCTTCTCGGCTCTTGATAGATTTGGATTTAAGATGGATATAGGTTGGTAAAAGTTAATACACGTTGTTGTTTTGAGTGTAATTTGATGGAAAATTCTAAAATATTTCAAAATGATAAGAATAATGTGTAACGATTAATTTTGATTCTATCCGTTAAATCTAAAGATCATGTAAAGATCGACTAAACAATGAGTCAATTCATCTTGGAAGAGGATATCACGTGACGAGACAGATGAGTAAATTCACGTTGTGTGCTATAAACAAGGAGAAAAAATAACAATAATTTCCCATTCCCCTAAGTAGAATTGGATTGACTACAAGAGAGCCAATTGAATTGAGAATTATCATAACCAGTGCACCATACTCAATTACCACTTGCCAAAATTATATGTCAATGTTGAAGGGGAGAAAATTCCAACGATTGTTGGGAATGCAAGTTCTGAAAAATCTTAACATGACTTATTTTCTTTTGTTTTCTCCTATCTCATCACCTTATATTCTCATGGTCTGTGCCAAGATGGGGATATATCACTATATATAGAATTTCTTTGCCCCCTATCTCAAGCTCAATGAATGATAGGAAATATAGCTCTTCATCATGGCCACCCTCCCAACACTTTGTGATTTTGATCTCACCACCACATGGTCCCCTCATCTTCCCGTTCGAATTATTTTAATTTCATTCAAATACGCTATTACACTTGTCATCGATGCTTTGTCACCTCCGATGGGGCTGTTGGGTGCTCCCTTTTTCCCTTTTCCTCGAACAATTTTAATTCAATTATCAACAATGATAAATATTTAATTTCTATATAAATATTTATTAATAATTTTATTTATATGATTATATTAGTTGATTAAAAATTTTATTCTATGTAATTTGGGTATTATTTTTTGATATGCTTTTTAGTTGTTCTAATCTAAATTAGCTAGCTTCAAAAAATATCAAATATTAATATCATGAGGTGCAAAGCTCTTTTAGAGTGAAAAACTAAAAATAAGTTTTCACTTGTAAATATTTGATTCCTCTTGTGTCTTATATACTCATGATTATGATATTTTGTGTGATTTTTTATTGTTTAAATTGCATTATTCAACACCTTGTTTAAATTGCCTAAATGGATTCAACCACTTGAAATTCCCTTTCGCACACTTGGATTAGATACACTACATAGTTTAACCTTGTAATATGGAAAAATCTATTTTGTTTCTTACCGAAATTGAATTTTATGATTCTTAATGATATTTTTAAATGTCACATATTAATTTTATAATAAATGATTTTATGATAAATGACACATATCCTCATTATTGTTACTAGGAGATAATTGATTTTTTTTCTTTCAACGAGTGCTTCACTTTCCACATTGATATATATATATATATATATATATATATATATTTGAATTTTTAATCATTAGTAAACTTCCAAACATTTAGGTTTGTTTTGACAGGATGGTTACTTAGTACATTTAATTGACGTTCTTGAGTAAGTAGTTAATTAGTCCATATAATTGATGCTTAATAAAGTGAGTGTGATAATTGTAATGATATATAAAATACCTTTGTTTATGGAACAATAGACCCATTTATGCTTAAAAAGCATGCTCTTAACCATTAAAATAATTAAATTACCATTAATGGGGACATAAACTCTCTTTGCTAAAAAGAATAACAAACAGAGATGGAGTGTTGGTGCGATGGCACCCCGATGACCTAAATTTTTCCCTCGTGCCCCTGTGCCTGGGCCTCCTGCCCTGCACCTCTGCTCTCTGGGCCTCCTACCCTACTTCCCTATGCTGTTGTAGCTTCTGGACCCCTGCCCTGAGCCTGCCTTCATCTTCAGTGCTTGGGCTGCCATTTGGGCCCTCCATCTATTATTTTTCACACCTCTGTCATGGGCCCATTCTCTGACTTCATCATGGGATCTCTGGAATCCCCTCTGGTAGTGGCCCCTACGATGGCTTAGGCCTGCACCTTTACAGATCTAATCACTTCTCTGGGACCTCTGAAACCTCATCCTACAGTCTCAAAATTTGTTAAAAAGCTCGACAGTCTTCAAGAATTTGTTCTTCCCCCCTCTCTTCCTCATATGGCAGCTCTCTCGTTGGTAGAAAAAGGACTGATAGGCCAGTTCGTGGGCCTCTGGCCTTCCCATAAGATGGTTCAGAGATGGATCGAAAGAAACTGGTCTGATAAGATCGCTGGTAAGATCTCGATCAGAATCAGTGGAAAGGGGTTCTTCACCTTCCACTTTGAATCTAAACAAGACAAGGATCTAATATTCAGAAATGAGCCCTATTTTATGGACTCCATAGGCCTATATGTTAATAAATGGACCCCTAATTTTAACCCTCAGCTCGATGTGCTGAGTGCTATCCTGGTTTGGGTGCGTCTCCCGCACCTCCCTCTACACTGCTGGGGAGACGATTCTGTCTAAACTATTGGAAATGAAATTGGAAAATTCATAAACAGGAGTGAGCCAAAAGAAAATATGCTAGCCTGTGCCATGATTTGCATTAAGGTGCACCTGGGAAAAGGCCTCCTTGAAGCTATCAAGTTAAAAGTGGACGATTGGATGCACATCCAGTAGATTGACTATGAGTAGATCCCATGCAAATGCAAGGTATGTCGCAAATAATGGCCACTTTGCAAATCGTTGTTCAAAAAATATAGATATTGAAAGTCAGGATTCGAAGCAGCCTTGGGAGCCTGTTAAAAAAGAGAAATCTAACCTTCTTGCAAAGAATAATCTGCAATCTAAACCAATCACTGCACCACCTCTCCTTGATAAGGTTCCGGATCCAAATTCTCTCCCCTCAGCTTCTTTAGCCCCTATATCCAATCCACTGGACAACTCCAATACCTTCTCTACTTTATCCCTCCCTGATTAAGATCTTCCTCTTTTCCCTCCTCCCCCCCCAGGACCCTCCCCTCCCCACTCCTCTTATCCTAGATCTCCCTTCATCTTCCCAAGACACTGCCCCCCTTCGCATCGCCAGAAATGCTTCCAAAGAGCATGGGGCTTCTCTGGAATCTTATCAAAAGCAGGGACCTGGAAGAAGATCCATAAAGCAGCAAAAAAATGAAAATGCACAAAAATATATAGCATTGGGCACATAGAACCCCATAGAAAACTATATATTGGGGCAGAATAATAAAGAAGTGGCAAAAAGGGAGTAGGGATGGAAAGCAAGCCCTCGAACTGTCCTTACACAATGACGAAAATAATATCATGGAATAGTAGGGGTCTAGGGCACCCCTCCAAAACAAAATCCCTATGAGATCTAATAAACCAAGAAAAGACTGAAATCATCCTCTTGCAGGAAAGAAAACAAAGTGAGGCAGATATGCAAAGAATAATAAGCACTAAAAAACATTATGAAGGAACCTTGTTAGAGTCAAGAGGTGCATTGAGAGGTCTAGTTACTCTCTAGATAGCAAACACTTGGCATTTGAAAGACACCACTGTAAATCCAAATTGGCTCAAAACTGTTCTAGAAAACAATAAAAATAAGTAGAACATCATTATATATAATGTGTATAGTCCAAATCACTACAGAGATAAAGAATCCTGTTGGAATTCATTAAGGGAGGATGTGAACAGTGAAGACAACAGTAATGTTATTTTGGGAGGGGATTTTAATCTCATCCTTCATGTGAATGAAAAGAGGGGAGGCTCATTTGGTGTAGATCCCTTCAGAATCCATCTTGAAAAAATAATGCAAGAACAGGAACTAGTTGATGTAACTCCAAAAAATCGTAGATTTACATGGAGTAATAGGAGAATCGGTAAAGGTAATATCATGGAAAGTCTAGACCGAATTTTAATAGCTATCTCACTCCTTTCTTGCTTCTCTTTAACCTCTGCCAGCATGCTTACATTCTCCTCTTCCGATTATTACCCAATCACGCTCTCCATTGCTGAGCAACGCCATCTTGGGCCCATTCCTTCCAAGTATTTCCCTCTTCAGATCGATACATAGGCTGCAAATTAGATTGTGCACTGTAAGTGGATTCAACATGTTGAAGGTTCACCCGTATTTATTTGGGAGACCAATCTGAAGAAAGTAAGATAGGCTTTAAAAGAATGGTCAAAAAACCATTACAGAGAACCTGAAAAGGAAAAAATTGAAATTAAAGAAAAGCTTAACGATGTGCAGGCTATTATGGATCATCAAGTACCAAGCCAATAAAACTTTAATCAAGAAAAAGAATTATATTGGCTGCTTTATAACATAAATAGGAAGGAAGAGAAGAAATGGCATTTAAAATCCTGGAATCTATGGCTTCAAGCAGGAGATAACAATACAACTTTCTTCCATAAGCAAACCACAATTCGCCAAGCCAAAAACAACATGGTGTCTATAAGTGATGCACATAGGAACCTTCAAATAGATCAACAACAAATAAAAAATGCTGCAACTTTGCATTTTAAAGAGCTTCTCACAGAGACCAATTTGCCTGAAAATTATTCGGAGTTGCTTCAACACCTTCCGACCCTGATCACTGAAGAGATAAACCACTCTCTTAATAAGGAAATAGCTGAAGAAGAGGTTGAAAATGCTATTTGGACTCGTCACCCAGATAAGGCTATGGGCTCAGATGGATTTCTGATATCGTTCCATCTAACTTACTAGGATCTCATTAAAAAATACTTCATGAAAATGATTCAGTGGGCCCACCGGAAAAAAAAATGGGAGGATATACTAACTAAACCTTCCTAGCTCTCATTCCTAAGGAAAACTGCCCCTCTACCTTTTCTAGATTCCGACCCATTTCCCTCTGCAATTCTTCCTACAAGATCATCACAAAAATCCTAGCCACTCATCTCAACCCTCATATGAATACCATCATCTATGAGAATCAAGGAGGATTCATCTCTGAAAGAAAAATTTTAGATTCTATCCTCCTTGTTCAAGAAGCAATCCATTCCAGCATTTCTTGAAATGAAAAAGGCTTCATTCTAAAGCTAGATCTTGCAAATTCCTTCGATAGGGTGAGGCACTCTTTTCTCTTTGTAGTGCGCCAAAAAATGGGATTTGACCAAAATTTTCTTAGTTTCATTAAATCCCGCATCTCGGGACCATGGATTTCCCCTCTTATCAATGGAAGACCTGTGCCTTACTTTCAATCCACGAGAGGGTTAAGGTAGGGATGCCCCCTTTCTCCCTATTTTTTCATTCTTATGGCAGAATCCTTTAGCAGAGCTTTGGATCATATGATACGGGTGGGCCTCATAATGGGCATAAAATATGGAAATGGAGTTAAAAACATCAACCACTCCCAATTTGTAGATGACTCTTTTCTAATGCGGGGAGCTACCAACATCATTGCTCAACGATTCAAAAGATTCTTAGATAAATTTATGCTATTCTCTGGAGGTCTGATAAATCACATCAAAATTTGTGTTTATGGATGGAATGTCTCTGATCAAACTATACACAGTATAACCAACACTTTTGGTGTTCCTCGCAAGCTCAATTGGGACCATTTCACTTATTTAGGAATGCCAGTCACTGCAAATCCTCTAAAGGTTGAAGTATGGAATGTGACAATTGACAAAATGAAGAGGAAAGTTCAGCAATGGGGATCCTCTTGGCTCAAGCTAGCAGTTCACCTCATTCTTCTCAAATTTGGGCTTTCCTCCCTTCCATTATGTCACTTCTCTCTTCTATTGGCCCCAACCAGTGTTCATAATAAAATCGAAGCCCTCATCAGGAATTTCTTTTGGCAAGGTGGAAAGAATGGCAAAAAAAATTTCAATCTTGTTAAATGGAATCAAGTAATTCAGGAAAAAGAACATGGAGGCATTGGTGTTCGATCCCCCAGACTCATGAACCAAGCCTTTGGAGGCAAGCTTCTGTGGAGACTCATTAATGGAAATCAGACTTGGTGGAAGCAATTTCTGGAAGTCAAATACATAAACTCCAACTGGCAGCAGCTTCTATATCATGAAATACCTAATAGATCAAGCTCCAAAATTTGGTCTTCCTATAAAAAAACCATCCCTATCCTTCTTTAGAATCTGTCTAAAGTCTCGAAAGGTGGTAATACCATCCATATTGGTATGGATAGAATTATGGGACATTCTCCCACCATGGACACGCCTAGATCACAGAACATTTTGCAATTCTATAGTAATATGGGACTCAATTTCTGAGTCATTTCTCTCAATGGGATGCTAAGAATCACATGTGGATTGGATGGAAATTTCCAAAAGTCCCCTCACACCTTGAAGATGAGTTAAAAAATTTGCAATCACACCTTCAAGGCTCAGCACCCACTACAAAAGATAGCATCAATGGCTTCAGATGGGATCCCTCTGGAAACGTCCTCAAAATCAAATCAGTCTACCAAAATCTCTGCAAGGACCTCTTTCCTTCCCCTACTTGGACCATCTGGAAGATGGTTTGGAAGTTAGAGGAAATTCCAAAAATAAAATTCTTTATTTGGCTTCTTCTGAAAGGCAAGGTCTTAACTGCAGAAAGCCTTAAAAAAAGAGGCATCATAGGGCCTTCAATCTACCCAAATTGTCAAAATGAAGAGGAAACTATATCCCATCTCTTCATCCGATGTCCCTTCACCACTCACTACTAGAATAGGCTCTCCAACTTCTTCCACCCTAACTGGAATACTCTGAATTCTGTTGTTGATTTGCTATCCTCTTGGAAACTCAAGTTCGCTTGGAGAAATAGGAAGACCAACCTTTCAAAAAGAGTTTTGAATACTCTCCCACTTGTAGTGCTGTGGAATATATGGCTATCTAGGAATAACCAAATTTTTAAGGATAAAAAGCCCTCCTACAGAAAATTGTGCCAAAAAATCTGGAGCCTAACCTTGGAGATCATAATTGCTAAAAGAAATTTCAGGATTGATCCAAATGATCTTTGTACAGAGGAAAAGATTTTTCTCCGAGATCTTTTGACTAGACACAATCATATGATTCCCACACCTAAGCCTCACTTTAGATCTGATATCACCTGGAAAATCTGTCTCAGAGAGATCGACTTGATCAATTAGATAAAGGCTAGAGGCGAACCCACTTTGTTCTTTGATGGCGCATCCAAATTCAATCCTAGGATTGCCAGAGCTGGTGGGATTATTAAAAATGATAGCAGTATCGCCCTTACTACCTCTGAATGGAGTTTGGGATTCCAATCCAAAAATAGAGCTGAAGCTGTGGCTCTATATCAAGGACTATGTCAACTCAAGAATCTCAATATTCAAAATGCCATCATTCTGGGTGATTCCTCAATAATTATCAGTCTAATGGTGCATAATAACCCTGTGGAAAATATCACCCTTGATCAAATCATTAGCTATTGTCGAATCCTTCTCAGCGAAATGAAAGAGGCCTCATTATATCACATCCTCCGATCTTTCAACAAAGAAGCTAATCTATTTGCTAATCATGCCTGTGCTTGAGTTCTGGGCCTCCTTCAATGCAACGAATCTTTATGCACATCCCCTCTGACTTAATCATGTTCTCTATTGTTGACAGATTTATTCTGATTCCCATATTTGATTTTTCTGAATGTTCTTGTGACTCTGGTCTTGTGACTCTGCTGCCTCAGACTATTCCTAGCAAGAAGGCCCCTTGCGCCTCTATATATCACTGTTTCCTTTGCCTCATTCTTCATCCCCTTTCCTATATTTAGAACGTTGATTTAGAGATGAATATCACATCTCCAAGTTGCTGGTCCTCTCGCCTTCAATCTCCCTTCTCAAATACTCTGCAGTCCCCTTTAAGCCTCCCCTGGGCGGTCGATACTTTACTCTCCCCTCCCTGCCAACATTTTATTTCTCTTAACATTTCTTGTGCAGGTTGGATCTCTCTTGATTCTTTGTGCAGGTTGGCACTATTACTCTCACAGATATCCTTATTCTCTAACTCATAGCATGGATAGGAACGAAGATTGCCTGCACTATGCAGATTTGCAGGCAAAGCTTGAACAAATATGTGCTCACCAGAGAACTCTTGAAGCTAAGTTAAAGAACGATCTCAAAGCCCTTGAAGAGAAACACACAACCGATGTTAATTTCTTTGTCTCAAGAGTGTCTTAAATCCATTCTCAGTTTGATAACCTCTCCAACAAATGTGCTCATGCTGATGAATCGATCCAAATATTAAAATATATGCTTCAAAAGCATAATGATCCTAGTGTTGATTCCAATAACATAAGGAATGCGGGAAATGAATAAAATCCGGAGAACTCTATTGCACGTCAAATTAGTCACGTAAAAATTGACTAATCCTCCTCTCATTTATCAGCATCTCTTTTAAATATGTTGTATTGCTTTCTCAGTTTGTTTGCATATATAAATTTTCTGTATTTTTATTCCTATCGAATTCTAGAATCAAAAGAGTTGTAAAGCTTAAAGCAATTATCTTATCCACTGCAAAAATGGAAATTCTCCCTGTAACCTTGGAGCTCTGACTCCCTTTTCTTTTTTGAATACAATTAGCAACCGACTTCGTTAAAAAAAACCATTAAACTAACTAAAATAATAAATATTAAATATTAAAATATAATTAATATATTTTTAAAATGAATTGATGTATTTAAATCAATAGATATTTAATTATAAATACTAAGCTATATGAAATATCAAATTTACTAAATACAACATTTTTTAAATGAATTAATATAACATAAAATTAAATAAATAACAAATTGAACTTCATATATCATGAATCAACACTACATTAATAGAGATTTAAAATAAATAGGCATTCATTATATTCAATTAACAATCCTTAGGTTGACAATATTCATTTCAAAATCAGAACTTTGTTAAAGAATTAATCTTTAGTTAATAAATCTGTTGTTGTAGGATTAGTTAGCAGAACGATTTCTTCTTTAACTATTTCTTAGTGGTATAGATATCTCTCGAATTCAATAAAATAGTGTGTGTGCTCTCCAACACTTTGTTATCTTTCCTTCTGTTATTCTTTCATGGTATCAGAGTAGAGGAGCATCTATTTCCTCGAAGCCTAGCCACTGCGTTGTGAGGAGGCATTTGACATGTGCTTTATTGTTGAAGAGAGTTGTCGAAGGGTTAAGCCCCCCATTTGTTTTGATGTTGTTGCTGGATAAGCAGCCTTGTTATCGCTGCATATAGAATACCTCCAACCCTGTTGTCGCCACTTATGAAAGACATCCAACGAAAGTCCTACCAACCCTATTCGTGTATATTGACTTCCTCTATTTTAGAGCGGCATGATAAGCCTCGAGCATGAAGTGTGAAGCCAGTAAGTTTTCCGATCTAAACTTCATTAAATACTTGTGGTTCTTAGTGGACCTGCTGAAGTGGACTCTAGTTTCTTAACAAAATATGCAGCGACATTCAACTTTCCTTTTGTCATGTTACAAAAGTGTGGTAACAGTAACTAACTTGCATCCTCTCTGCCACATTCGTTTGCCCCGGGAATGTTGTTTTCAAAATATGTATACATACATATTCAGTTAGCTATTTTTATTTTTATATTTAGGACTATGGTTCAGGTTCAATTTTAGAATATTTTGATCAAAATCAGTATTTTCCAGTTTACCATTATCGACTGAATTTTCGTTTCCGTTAGCTCGTTCCTTGCAGAGTCTTGTTGCCGCCAAAGGGTCTGCCGCATTTCTGCTGACTTGTGTTCTTGTTTGGTCCTAAATTAGAGGAGAGGAATACTACATTTTTCATGAATATTCATGGTAGAAAGTGTCATCTAATTGCTAACTTCAGAAACTCACACCAATTCCATTTTATAAGTAAATTGGGAAAGAGAGTGTTATATAAAAATAAAAGAAGTGGTGTTTTAAATCTGTAAATTTCTCGTTGCTCCAAACATGGCTTCGATGAGTTAGTTTTCCATTCCTATTCCTCTATTTAGTAGGGAAAATTATGATTTTTGGAGCCTTAAAATGCAAGCATGCTTACAATTTTTAGGTTGTTGGGAGTCAGTAGAATTGGGGTTTCTAGAACCTGACGAAAATACAATTGCTGGAATGAGTGTTGCTCAAAGAAAAAAAATTGATGAACTTAAACATAAAGAAGGTAGAGAAAAGTCGAGCATTTAAAATTCCTTATATGACTCTATTTTTCCTAAAATCACTTATGTTAAAACTGCTAAATCAATTTGGGATATACTTAAGGTTTCTTATCAAGGGAATGATAAATTAAAAATGGTAGGATTACAGACTCTCAGAACACAATTTGAAACACTTAAAATGAATGAATCAGAAACCATTGATCAGTTTATGACTAAAGTTATGGGTGTTTTTAATCAGCTTCAGATGAATGGTGAAGAAATAGAAGACCAAACAATTGTTGAAAAAGTTCTTAGAAGTTTGCCTAAAAAATTTGACATGATTTTTACTGTTTTTGAATCGAGAGAATTAACAAAATTATCTGTGGAACAATTAACTGGTTCTTTGTTGGCCCATGAAGCAATAATTAATTTAGATTTCAGTAATTTAGAGCATGCTTTCAAATCTAAAGCTTCTCTGGATAGAGGTAGAGGCAAAGGTTTTCATGCCGAGAGATGAAAAGGTATAGTACAGTTTAAGTCAGGTGATAGATCACAGGTAACTCAAGCACATTCAGAGCAGTCTTAAAATTATCATGGTCATAGATGGATAGATAAATCAAAAATTCAATGTCACTACTGCAAAAAATATGGTCATTATACGTCTGAATGTCGAAAATTACAGTGTGTTTTAAGTAAAAACAAAGCCAATATAACAAACACTGAATGTGAACCATCAGATGCTTTATTTTGGCATGCCAAGTGACTGCAGAAGTACCTAATAAAGATTTTTGGTTGGTAGAAAATAGATGCAGTAATCATATGACTGGTCATAGTGATTTGTTTTCACATCTTGATACATCTTTCAGTTCCTCTATTGGTTTGGGTGATGATCGCTAGGTTAAAGCTTTAGGAAAGGGTGTTGTACATGTCTTAACCAAACAAAATGTTGTGAAGAATATCTATGGCATTTATTATGTACCCAATTTCAAGCATAATTTGTTGAGTGTTGGTCAGTTAGATGCACATGGTTATGATGTTAGTTTTCACAACAATACTTGCACAATTTCTTATGAACATAAATCTCTTATTGCAAAGATTCCTATGAAAAACAATAGGTTGTATCAATTATAATTGAAATGTGAGAAGTTGTATGCACATAATTTTTCAACGCCAACTGAATCTGACCTGTGGAATTTGCGATATGGTCATTTACTTATCAAAAGTATGAGTTTGTTGCAAAGACAGCCTATGGTGAAAGGTTTGTCTGCTTTGTATGATCATATATCTTCCTATACAAGTTGTATAATGATTAAACATAAGCGAGATAGTTTTTCTTCAGTGTCTAATAGAGGGAAGGAACAACTAGAGTTAGTGCATACGGCTTTGTGTGGTCCAATGCAAGAAAAATCAGTTGCTGGCGGTCTCTATTTTCTTACTTTCATTGATGATTTTAGCAGGAAAATTTGGGTGTATTTCATTAAATACAAATCTGAAACATTTTCCAACTTTAAGGACTTCAAAGTTGAGGCTGAAAAACAGAGTGGCAAGTTTATTAAAGTTCTGAGGTCTGATAAAGGAGGTGAGTATGAATCTAACGAATTGATTGATTTTTATGAACAACATGGTATTAAAAAGAAAACGACGACTAGTTATACTTCGCAGCAAAATGGAGTCGCGGAAAGAAAGAATCAGATAATTATGAATATGGCTCGAAGTTTGCTTAAAACGAAAAATTTGTGTAAAGATTTATGGGCTGAAGCAGTTGCATGTTCGGTATATATTTTGATTAGATCGCCAAATTCTAGTGTTCAAAGTTTCATACTTGAAGAAGCATGGAGTGGAAAAAAGGTAACTATTTCACACTTTCGAGTATTTGGTTGTATTGCTTTTGCTCATGTTCCAGAAAAATGAAGAAAGAAGCTTGATGATAGGAGTGAAAAGTATATTTTTATAAGATATAGTGATCAGTCTAAGACATACAGATTTTTTAATCCTATAACTAAGAATTTTTTCGTAAGTCGAGATGTGAAATTTATGGAAGACAAGCCTTGGAATGAAATGGAGAACAATACTTGTCCTAATCCTTTTATTCTGTTATATGAACATCAAGCACTCCAAGGTTACAGGTTCAAAACAAAACCAGCAGTAGTTCATCGAGCAGTAGCAGTTCATCATCTTTTGAGTATGATTCTGATAATCCTAAAATGAGAAACTTAAGTGATATTTATGCACAGGATGATGTTGATGATATTGTAAATTCTGCATGTCTTTCATTTCAACCTATTTGTTTCGAAAAGGCTATAAAAGACAAAGAATGGGTAGATGCAATGAATAATGAAATCGATGCTATTGAAAGAAATCAAACTTGGGATTTGGTTGATCTACCTAATGATAAAAATTCTATAAGTGTCAAATGGGTTTTTAAAACAAAGTTTAATGAGAGAGTTGATGTTGATAATCACAAAGCAAGATTAGTTGCAAAAGGTTTTTCACAGCAACCTGGCATAGATTATGGTGAAAAATTTGTACATGTAGCAAGAATTTATATTGTTCGATTTAAATTAGGTATTGTAGCACAAAACAAGTGGTTCATTTATCAAATGGATGTAAAGTCTGCGTTTTTTAATGGTGTTTTGAATGAAGAAGTGCATGTTTATGAGCCACCTCATTTCGAAATCAAGAATCAAAACCATGAGGTGTACAGGTTAAAGAAAGCATTGCATGGCTTGACGCAAGCTCCAAGAGCTTGGTACAGCTGAATAGACCATTACATGTTGAATGATGGTTTCAGAAGGAGCGACCATGAGCCCACTTTGTATGTCAAGAATGATCATGAAGGTAATATTTTAATACTATGTCTTTATGTTGATGACATGATTTATACAAGTAACATGCATTTAGATGAATTTAAAGCTGCAATGAAAAATGAATTTGAAATGACAGACCTTGGATTAATGAGATACTTCTTAGGTATCGAATTGAAACAAACACACGATGGTATGTTTATGAGTCAACAGAAGTATGCTACTGAAATTTTGAAAAAGTTTAAGATGGACAGGCATAAACCGGTGGATAATCCTATTGAAGTTGGTACAAAGTTAAGTAAAGATGATGTGGGTACTATTGTTAATGTGAATTTGTATAAGCAACTTGCTTGTAGTATTATGTATCTTACTAATACTAGGCCTGATATACATTTGCAACTAGTTATATTTCCAGGTTTATGGAATCTTTGAAAGACTTTGATTGGAAAGCTGGAAAAAGTGTGCTAAGATATATGGCAGGTACACCTACATATCATTTATCGTTTGCAGCATCTACAGATATTAAGCATGTTGGTTATACAGATAGTGATTATGTAGGATGTATTGATGATCAGAAAAGCACTTCTGGCTATGGTTTTCCATTTGGAAAAAAATTGATCTCATGGTCATCCAAAAAGAAACCATTAGTTGCACTATCTTCAACAGAGGTCGAGTACGTTGCAGCAAATTCAACATCACGTCAAGCAGTGCGGCTAAAGAGACTTCTCTCTGACTTTGAATATACAGAAAATGGACCTATTTCAATCCTTTGTGACAACACTTCTGCTATTTCCTTGTCAAATAACAATGTTTTTCATCAAAAGAGAAAACCTATCGACATTTGTTTTCATTTCATTCGTGAACTCGTAAAAAATGGTGATATTGTTCTCAAATTTTGTGATTCCAAGGATGAGTTAGCGGATATCTTCACCAAACTACTAGGAAAAGTTAATTTTGAATTTCAATGTCAAAAGTTAGGAATAAAACATTGTAACCCTCAAGATTAATGGGGGATGTTAGAGAATTAATCTTTAATTAATAAATCCGTTGTTGTAGGATTAGTTAGCAGAATGATTGCTTTTTTAATTGTTTCTTATTGGTATAAATATCTCTCCAATTCAATAAAAAAGTGTGTGTGCTCTCCAACACTTTGTTCTCTTTACTTCTATTATTCTGTCAAGCTTCGCATCAGACAATGTCTACATGTAGGAAATGAAGAGTGAGATCGAATCCATTTGTCTATACATTCCATATGGAAACCATGATTATAGTTTGGCAACACTCTTACACCGTCACCTTCCATGAATTCTTTGGTGCAAATAGTGCAATATGTTGTAATGAATAGCCATGTGAATAGATTTGACATTACACCAATTTTCTAGTGGTGGGTGATAACTCCAGTACTCTTCTTCAAATTTATTTTTTGGAATTGAGTCTGAGTCCACGCTCAGTGTTTGATACTATGAAGAGGTTTTCTATTACATAAAAATTTGTAGGTGTTGGTTTCCACTTTGATATCATGAAAAGGATTTCCATTACACCGAAACCTACAAATTTTGGTAAACTTCCAAACCCTTAACTAAAATATCTAAAGTGAAAATTACAAATTCCATAAAAGTATGGTGATTGCTCCAACACTCTGTGAGCTATAGGGTTGATTTTCCATGGATAAGTGACAGGGGAGCTTGTATGAATTTTTCCTTCGTACTAGTGTTAGCCCATCTTACGGTCATCTGATTCTACCATGACCTCCAAATATAGCCCCACGGAATGACAAAAGCAAGCTCTGCTAGAGATATGACTAGGCAGAGCAAAGCAAGAGTAATGGTGCCTTCACTTTTGTTGAACAAGTCCACCTATCACTACAGGTAACGCAATGGTTCCAAACCCCAAGACCTTTCTTTCTTCATTAAGCTTTAGGTTTCTTATTCTAATCCCTGGTTGCTTACTTATGCCTCTTGGTATTACTTATGCCTATTATCCAGATCAGGGTAAGCAACTGATAATTTTAATTTCTAATATTTTCTTACATCACAATTTTCATATTAACCTAACCCTATAGCAACGATCTTAAAAGATCAAATACAACAAAATTTGTTACTGAACGTAAAAATTTGTTTTCAGAGCCAACTGATTCTTTCACTCCATTTCAAAAGAAACATCAGAGGGGAGTGCTTTCTTGCCACAAGACCAAATAGTAGGTATAGAGTTTGTTAGTACGTTTCGTGGTGAAGGAAGCTCTTTAAGTAGAGAATCGCGATAGATTTCATGTTCTAGGGGACTCTGCCACGTTATCTACAATCTGTTGAGATATTAATCTCATCGTCCGTTAGGTTCAATTCATTTAATTTATTGTCTGCTAGGTGTCATAGGTAGTTTAGTTTTACTTCAGTTTCCCTAAGTTTTACTCGAGTTATTTATTGCTGATGTTTCTAATGTATTCCTATTTAACTACTTCATAATATTGAGATGACTAATTCTCTGCTCGAGTTCCTGTTTTCATTTTTTCAATTCTTTTCACGGTATCATAGCTAGCTTGCATAAGCCTCCCTAGAGAGCAGCAACAGAGCCATGAAGGAGCAGAAGAGAGGAGAAGTTGATTGGCGTGGATGTGAAGTTAATACTCGCACCAACGCACCAAAACAAAGGATTGGTGCAAGAATACAAGCCATATCCGCGCCAGTTTGTTGCCTGGAGTTGTTTTCAAATAGTCGTGACTGCATACTGTTGAGACTACGCCAGTCTGCAAGCAAAAAAATTAATGCATCTGTGTTAAATCTAATCTGAATTTTGTTATGCATGCATGAAGAAATGATGCATTCAACGCAAGGATTTTTAAAAATCGATTTTTAAAAAGGTATGAAGCGTTCATATTAAAGATTTTTAAAAATCAATTTTCAAAAAGATACGAAGGTCAACATATTCAAAGTTTTATATAAGGATTTTATTAAAGGTGATTCATGTTTTAAAGGGAAAGCTCTTCTTTAAAGTGTCGACTTTAAAAAAGGTGAAAGTCATAAAGAAAAAGTTTTTTTTATTAAAGTTATATATAATTAAATGTTTTTGAAAATTTTTTTTAAAAAAGGGGTTTCAGAAGAGTATGATTGAAGTTTTTTTTTAAAGAGAGAGTTTTTTTTTTTGGAAAAGAAATTTAAAAAGAAGAGGGCTAAAATTTAAAAGAGTGTTTCAAGAATTTTTTTTTAAGTCTTTAAGAGATTTAAAAAATTTAGAGGAGATTTACAAAAGGCACATTTGAGGAAATAATGGCCTCTTCAAGTTCTTTTCCATACACACCAAATCTGATTGGCAAAAATTATGAATCTTGGAATTTGCAAATGAAGACTTTTTTACAAGCACAAGATTGTTGGGACACGCTTCTGATTGCTTATGTAGAGCCGACCCAAGAAGCATGGGCGGACATGACCAATAATCAGAGAAATGAAACTATTGAACTCAGAAAGAAGGAGCACAGAGCCAAATGCTGGATACAAAATTCAGTCGATGATTCTATTTTTGATAGAATAACTGGTGCGAAAATAGCAAAAGAATGTTGGGATATTTTGCAAGTTGTGTATCAAGGAAATGATATAGTGAATATGGTTAAATTGCAAACATTGAGAGCTTAGTTTGAAACTCTAAAGATGGCTAACACTGAGAATGTGGATCAGTTCATGACTAGAGTCATGGGAATAGTCAATGAGATCAAACTCATTGGCGAAACCATTACAGATCAGAAAGTTGTTGAAAAATTTATTCGAAGTCTACTAAAGAAATATGACACGATTGTGACAGCCATTTTGGAATCCAAAGATTTTAAAACTTTCTCAGTAGAACAGTTGATTGGATCACTTTTGGCACACAAAACAAGACTCAATCTGACAGAAGATTCCATGGAACAAGCCTTCAAAGCACACCTCTCATTTGAAAGAGGCAGAGGCAGAGGATACAGAGGTAGCAACAAGCGAGACAGAGGTCGAAGCAATGGTAGATCTGATCATCATCATGCAACATAGCAGTGGAGACCTCCAAAAAACCGAAATCACAAAGGAAGGTCATGGAACAGATCGATTTTTCAACGTTACTACCGTCAGAAGTTTGGCCACTATGAATACGACTGTAGAAAGAAACAACCAGATCAGCACAGAGGCTATATCAATCTCTCCAACAGTGAAGGAGAATCCTCAGAGACCATGTTTCTTTCATGCCATCTCTCAGAAGACAAACAAAGTGAAGATCTTTGGTTGCTCGATAGCGGATGCAGCAATCACATGACAAGCAACAAGAATCTTCTTTCTTCTCTAGATGCGTCCATAACATCAGAGATAACACTTGGAGATCGTACAAATATTAAAGCTAAAGGAAAAGGTATTGTTCCTATTCTTACTAAGCAGAATCGAAACAAATACATCCCTAATGTTTATTATGTTCTTCAACTCAAATATAATCTCCTTAGTGTAGGACAATTAATGGAACATGGCTGTAATGTATTGTTCCAAAAGAACACCTGCTATATATATGACTAATCTCCTCATAAAATATTGACAGCAAAAGTTGAAAAGACCAAGAGTAGGATGTTTCCATTGAGCCTTGGAAGCCAAAATACGAGCCAATCTTTAGTACACAATATATCAAGAATAGATGAAACTCATCTATGGCATTCTAGGTATGGTCACATTCCATTCAAGAGTGTCAGTCTACTTCAAAAGAAAACTATAGTCATTGCTCTACCTACTATTAGTGAAAAGTGTGTAATTGTGAAGTTTGTGTCTTGTCCAAGCATAAAAGAGATAGTTTTCCCTCATCAACCTCAAGGGTGAAAGACCCTTTCGCACTTGTCCATACAGACATATGTGGTCCAATGCAGACATTGTCCATTGGTGGTAGTTTCTACTTTCTGACTTTTATTGATGACTTTAGCAGAAAGATATGCGTTCATTTAAAAAAAAAAAATCAGATACCTTCTCTAGATTTCTGGAGTTCAAGGCAGAAGCAGAAAAATAGAGTGGAAAAATCTTGAAATTACTCAGATCAGACAGAGGAGGAGAATACACCTCAAATGAATTCATTTCATTTTGTCAACAACAAGGTATCCTAATCCAGTACACAACCAGATACACTCCACAGCAAAATGAAATGGCAGAATGAAAGAATCAGTCTATCATGGACATGGCGAGATGCATGCTACGGGAGAAGAAGCTGACAAATAACTATTGGGCTGAAGTAGTGTCGACAGCAATGTATGTTCTTAACAGATCTCCAACATCCGACCTACAAGATAAAATACATCAAGAAGCATGGGATGGAAATAAGGTAAATGTGTCACACTTTAGAATCTTTGGATCAATAGCTTTTTCTCATGTTCCTGAAAAACTAAGAAAAAAGCTTGATGATAGAAGTGAGAAATGCATATTTGTAGGTTACAATGAGCAGTCGAAAGCCTATAGACTTTATAACCCCATTTCCAAAAAGTTCATTATAAGCAGAGATGTGAAAATTTTCGAAAACAAATCTTGGTTTGACCATGTAGATGAAAATTCAAATCATCCTTTTTATCCAACACAGTCTTCAAGATTGCAGGTTCAATAATAGCCAGAACATTCTCAAAATGGAACATCATCAAGCACTGATTTAGCCAGTGATCAAACATGTTCAGAAGAGGGACAGAAAACAAGAAGTATGAGAGAGATATATGAATAGGAGAATGAATTTGAACAATAGAATATGTTTGCATTCATTTCAACTCAATCGACTCATTTCAAAGAAGCAGTTAAAGAAAATCATTGGGTCGAAGCAATGAACCAAGAAATTGCTGCCATAGAGAAAAATCAGACTTGGGAATTAGCTGATCTCCCAAGAGACACAACAAAAATTGGTGTAAAATGGGTATATAAGACCAAGCTAAATGAAAAAGGGAAATTTTAGAAACATAAGGCAAGGCTGGTTGCCAAAGGATTCTCACAATAGTTTGGTGTCGACTCTGGTGAAACATTTGCTCCAGTAGCAAGGTTAGACACTGTCAGAACCATTTTTTCCACAGCAGCTCAACACAAATGGAAAGTCTATCAGCTTGATGTAAAATCTGCCTTCCTAAATGGTGTATTACAGGAAGAAGTTTATGTAGAGCAGCCTCTAGGTTTTGAAGTTAAAGGACAAGAGCATAAATTATATAGATGGAAGAAAGCTTTATATGGTTTGAAACAAGCTCCAGGAACTTGGTACAGTGGCATCGACGCCTATCTCATCAAAAGTGGTTCTTTTAGAAGCAATCGTGAACCCACTTTGTATACCAAATCTCATGAAGGTAAAATTCTTATTGTATGCCTTTATGTAGATGATCTTCTTTATACAGGAAATATGATGTTAGAAGATTTCAAAGCAGAAATGCAAGAAGAGTTTGATATGACAGATGTAGGAGTCATGAAATATTTCCTAGGAATTGAAATTCACCAATCTAATAATGGAATTTTTGTTGGTCAACAAAAATATGCCACTGATATCATTTAAAAGTTTAGAATGACCAATTGCAAATCAGCTGATACACCAATTTCTCAAGGTACCAAACTCAGCAAAGAATATGTAGCACCATCTGTTGATCCCACATTGTATAAAAGCCTAATTGGTAGTTTGTTGTATCTAACTGCAACTAGACCAGATACTATGTTTGCAGTAAGTTTTGTCTCCAGGTTTATGCAGTCATCAAAGCTTACTCATTGGCAGGTTGCAAAAAGGATCTTAAGGTATATTGCAGGGACCATAGACTATGGTTTGTTTTATACACAATCTGAAAATTGTTCACTTTCAGGTTATATAGATAGCGATTATGCAGGGAGTTTAGATGATCGCAAAAGTACCTCAGGGTATGTCTTTCATCTTAGAACAAATCTGATTTCATGGGCATCCAGGAAACAGTTAATCGTTTCAATATCTTCTGTAGAGGCAGAATATGTAGCAGCAAATTCAGCAGCTTGTCAAGCAGTATGGTTGAGAAGATTATTGAAGGACATTTCAGATATTCAGAAGGAGCCAACTCCAATTTACTGTGATAACAGTTTAGCAATTTTTATATATAAAAAAATCATGTTTTTCAGAAAAAGAGCAAGCACATTGACACACGTTTTCATTTCATTCGTGAACTTGTCAATGATGGAGACGTCACACTTTATTTTTGTGGTTCCAAAGATCAGCTTGTATATATTTTCACAAAGCCATTGGGAAAGAATGTATTTGAATTTCAAAGAGAGAAATTAGGCATTGTTAGTGCCTCCACTTGTAACAGTTGAGATTAGGAGGGGATGTTGAGATATTAATCTCACTGTCCATTAGGTTTAGTTCATTTAATTTATTGTCTAGTAGGTGTCATAGTTAGTTTAATTTTACTTCATTTTACCTAAGTTTTACTCCAGTTATTTATTACTGATGTTTCCAATGTATTCCTATTTAACTATTTCGTAATATTAAGATGAGTAATTCTCTTCAGTTTTTCAATTCTTTTGATAATCTAAGTGAATTGATAGGATGGGCATAGTTATATCTATTTTTATCATTTTCCTCACTCTGAGATTGAGCCGATATTTTAAATAATAAGGTTCGAACCCTTTAATCAGATAGGACGGATAAGCTTTCCCACAGGTGTTCACTAAACATAATAAACAACTAATTTATGTCAGATTGTTGGGACACGTTCTAGACGAGGTTCATCTTGGACCGTTCCCGATGGTTTTAACTAAGTGGCAAAATAAATAAGAATATTCATTCAAGTGAAATTTTTTGAAGCATATAGCGCACTCTTATAATTGATTCCTTTCTTCAACTATCATTTGAATATGGAGAGAGTCGGACGTTCGATATAAGCCAACGACCGTTGATTTTTCTAATGATATGAGCTGATAGGATTAGACTTCCATTTATGTCATTTTCTCATGATATTGTACCAGGATTCATGTAATTTTCACATGACATTGTATCAGGTACGATTACGGTTGCTGATTAAAACCCACTTTAGTTGTTCTCATATTTCAACCATTAACTTTAATAAGTGCCATACTTCAATTGGGATAGTTCTTATAGCTGTCCTGCTGAAAAACGTGGGTTGATATTTTATTAATGCAAGTTATCTATTTTAATCGCATTTTGGTATGTCACTGAATTAATATTCATGGTCTGTTCGTTTAGAAATAAAGGGAGGTTAATTCCTTCATGAACGATGTTGATTTTTTATTATTTTTTCTTAAAAGATGGTGTGGATTGCAGTGTAAATTCTTTTTAAATAAAAATTTATCCATTATTAAATTCTATACAGTATAAATTATTTTAATCTAGCAGGTAACTTATAAATGTTATAATATTAAATATAATATAAAAGATATATATATAAAAAAATCCGAAGATTTATTCAATAATATCTTACTTTTGTTTCTCTTTTATAATTCACTACATTTAAAGAAGGGTGATTACAATGCAATGAAAACTTTGACCTAGGAGAACATAAGATAGTATTCATTGATGTTTCTCTTAACATAATAAGCATTAGTTGATGTTTTTTATCTAAAGTTCTTGGTTCATGTTTGTTATCTAAAGTTATTTACAACTTCATTATGATATTTTTTAATAGAAATTTTGGGATTTTTTTTTGCTTTTGTTATTCTATATATTTGAAAATGTTTTAAATTATTTACTTTATTTATTCACTTTATATAGTTTTTCAATAATATTTGTATATTTTATTTACTAGTTTTTTTGTCAAAATCATATTTATATTATCATTTCAAAATGTACAACATCCAATAGTATAGTTGTCTAACATTTTAGGAACCCAAGTTTAAAAGAGAACTAGGCCAAAGGCCTCACAACTAGAAGTATTGAGTAAATGCCATGACAAAGGGTGCCAATGGTTATTTCTGGCACAAAATTGACAAAAGAGAGTAAAACATAAAACTTCATCGCAACGGATTGGGAGGAGCTGTTGGCGGCATTGCAAAGAAGCATGTGCGGGTATGGACATGGTAGTCTACGTATTCTACCTAGATTTTCAGTGCTCAGAAGTGGTCATAGGAATGCCTCAGCTCACCTGGTAGACTCTCAAGAGCGTCCACAATTTCATACTACATGTGTTGGATATCATTTATATACACAATAATCTCATTGCATTCTTCATACCTTTGGTCTCTCAGGTTGTCCAAATTCAGTTTAATATGTTGCACTTGGGCTGATATCACATCCAAGGTGACTGGAGCTTCGACTTGTCCTTGTGAACGAGATGGAGAAACTGCCATCGCTGCCACCAATTGCTGGCTCTCTATAGATTTTGATTTTGAGTTTGGCTCCTCGTTCGGTCTTCTTTCCTCCATGTCGCATTTGAGGCCACCTGTGTGAGCTATCCCTCGTTGCCACGACATCTAGCTCCTACGCCTGCTCCACGTTCCCACCGAGCAAGAACAACCTTCACCCCCATAAGATGCCTCACCACTTCCAAGGTTTCGAGTGTTGAGACCCTCCTTGCTCTCCGTGATGTCGACGCCCACCAACTCACTTGCTACAACCCCAATTCCAAGAGTCTACCGCACTTTCCTTCTATCTCCTAAAGATCTCCAGTATTGGCGTGTGCACCAAATTAGAATTTCTCCTGTGCTCCACCTGAGCCTCCTCCAATACTGCTCCCCCTCCTTGTCCATAATCACCACAAACCACACCATCAACTAGGGTTGTTCACCACCCGATAGACCCGTGGGATTGAGCTTCAGTTCCACCACCCCCAAAGTCAAGGATACCTCCACTGTTACACTCTATACATCCAAGGTCCATATTCCAAGATCCTAGAGTCACAAAGAAAACCATACCCAACTGACAATTGCATTGTTTCTTTGGCTCGCACCCTGCAAGCAAGGCTCAAGCCATGGCTTGAGAGCAGTTGTTGTAGCACAGGGTGGTCTCTCCTACCGAACACTCACCATCGTCCAACTATGACTAAATGCGCTCTGCATCTTGTATCCCTATATATATTCATCCACTCATCGTGCTAGAACACGGGACAAAGGGCCATCACGTCAAATGTGTGAGGTATTAATGCTCTAGTCTAGCGTTTGACAGTAGGCCGGACACTTTGGCTCGCTCGGCCACCATTAAGTTATGTGACAAGACACCTCCATTGGGGATCTTATCTACTATTTAACCAAATATTTAGCATATATTAGTTTTACAATAATAGTGTTTTTATTTTTTTTATTAAGTTAAGTAAATAAATAATCATTGTGTAATTTTTTATTGTTTAAATTGTTTTTTTCAATGCATGAATGGATCCAATGCCTTGAAAATTCCTTTTGGACACTAAGATTATGTACTTTACATAGTTAAACCTTGTAATTTTTTTTATCAAAATATACCAAAAAATATACATGAAAAAGACCCAAATATAGATAATGTGATTAATTGAGATGTTTTAACCATAAAAATTTTCTTATTTTAATTTATTTATATAATATATACATAGTTGAGATTGGAATATTGGCTTATAGAATATTTTATTTATGCGTAACATTAATTTTCATTATTTTTAATCATATTTTTAAATGCCACATGTTGGTTATATATTAAAAATTAAATGAATAACACATCTTCCTCTTATTACTCTTATTAAGAAATAATTAGTTTTTTTCCCATTAATTTTTACATTTATATAGTAAAATATTTTATCATTATTTTAAACCACTCCTTAAACCAACCTTCCAAAAGTATCAATTAATCCAAAAATATACATATATTGTAGTTGGGATAAGTCTCATGTTAAAATACTTTCAAAATATAAAAAACATATGCACACTCAATAAATAAATAAATAAATATAAATATATATATATATATATATATATATATATATATATATATATAAAATTAATTTCTCTTTGAAACTTGACATAAACTTATGTAATTTCAAATCAATATGGAAATATTTATTTATCATGTACTTCAAATGAATATTAAAATATTTATTTCTCATACATTGTGATGCTGGAATATTTTTACTAAAGTTAATAATCACACTGAAATAATGTCTTTTTTTCTTATTTTCTTTTAGAACATTGATTTTTATTTCATAAAATATATTATTCTTCTTTAAAAAGAATACATATCTAAAAAAGAATTAGACATCTATTTCATATTACTATTATAAAATGTTTATATATATTTAATAATATTAAATTAAATTACACAAATAAATATTAAAAATAAATTATTGAAAATAAGTTGATATTTTAAAATTAAAATAAAAGAAAACTTTAAAACACAAATTTAACTGTTAAATATTGAGGATTAAATCAAATATAATATAAGATAAATCAAATTTACTTATCAAGTGAACTAATGTAACATAAAAATAAATAAATAAATAAAATGGACTCCATATTTCATTAATCCACACTTCATTAATACAGATTTAAATAAATACAGACTGATTATATTCCATGCACAATCTCTACGCTGACTATATTCATTTCACAATCAGATCTCCGCCTCAGACAATGTCTACATGTAGGACATGAAGAGTGAGATCGAAGCCATTTGTCTATACATTCCATATGGAAGCCATGATTACAGTTTGGCAACACTCTTACACCCTCACCTTCCACGAATTCTTCCGTGCAGATAGTGCAATCAGTTGCAATGGATAACCCTGTAAGCTCCAGGGTTGATTTTCCATAGATTACTGAGGGGAGCGCTTGTATGAAGTTTTCCATCATGCCAGTGTTGGCCCGTCTGGCGGCCATGCCATTCTGCAACAACCTCCAAATATTGCCCCACGGTACAACAAAAACGAGGCCCGCTAGAGATATCACTGCGCAGAGCAAAGCAAGAATAATAACCTTCGTTCCTTCACTCATGGCCGCTTCCGAACTTTTGTCTGACAAGTCCACTGCAGGTAACGTAACAGTTCCAAACTCTAACAGCATTCTTTCTTCATTAATCTCGAGGCTTCTTACTCTAATCCCTGGCTGCTTAGTTATCGCTCTTGGGATTACTTATGCCACTTCCCTAGACCAGGTTAAGAAATTGGATTCCACGATTTTAATTTCTAATAGCTTGTTACATAATTTCTATAACACTTCGTTATTACATTTTAGCAAACGGAAGCAGAAATTGGATTTCACTATTTTAATTTCTAATAACTGGTTACATAACACTTCATTATGACAATGTCGCGAACTGAACCATCCAAAAGCTATTAATTTCATGGAAAGGAAATTAAGTTTTAGAGCCACGACCATAAAATGATCAAATCCCGCAGAATTTGTTGCTGAAAGTAAATATTTGTTAGAAAACTGTTTGAGAGCTGGCTCATTCTTTCACTCCATTTTCAAACAAATATCAGAAGAGAGTGCTGGCTGGCCATAATACCAAACATGGTGAGGGAAGCTCTTTAAGTAGAGAACCACGGTAGCTTTCATGTTCTAGGAGATTTTGCCACCTTATCTGACTGAATTGATAGGGCGGGCATAGTTATCCCTATCTTTATCATCTTCCTCAATGGGAGATTGAGCCGAGATTTAAGTAATAAGGTTGGGACCCTTTTATCAGATAGGCCGCGGCAAAATAAAGTGGGCATCTAAATAGTGGAATAATAATAATAATGATGTAATTTTAAGGTGAGAGATTCAGACGTCAAATTGGTATATAAGATTTTTTTGTTTGTGGAAATAAGGGATTCATTTCTCTGCAGTTGTTTGACAACTAGCAAGACATACATACTCTATCTCTTATGATTTTGAACCTATGACTTTTTAAGAGAAAACAGATGTTCTAAACCATTAAGTCCACTCAATCTATATAAAAAAACTCTTGCAATGAATTAGATTCTTCCACTATCATTTGAATATGTACAGAGTGGGACGTTCAGTATGAGCCAAGAGAAATTGGATTCAAACCCCTGAAATGCGAGCTGCTTTCCACTGAAATAACCATCAACATGCTTAATCGATCCGTCGTGGGTTCCATATGATCCAAGAGAAATTGAGTTAAAAAACCTGAAATGCGAGCTGGTTTCCATTGAAATAACCATCAACGTGCTTAATGTCAAGATCCATCGTGAAAATTTGGAGAATTAAAAAATAACCAGGCGGCAGAGAAGATTAGAATTGTAACATTTAATGGTTTTTTTAAGGAGAGGAGCTGATAGGATTAGACTTCCATTCATGTCATTTTCTCATGACATCTTATCAGGATTCGTGTAATTTTCTTATGACATCGTATCAGGTAGGATTGCGATTGCTCATTAAAACCTACTTTAGTCGTTCTCATACTTCAACCATTAACTTTAATAAGTGCCATACCTCAATTGGGATAGCTCATATACCTGTCCTGCTTAAAAAAGTGTTTAATATTTCATCAACACTGTTAAATGTTATCTGTTTTAATCGTCTCTTGTTGTGTAACTGAGTGAATATTCAGGGTCTTTTCGTTTAGAAATAAAGTGAGCTTAAATTTTCATGGACAATGTTGATGTTTTGTTTTGAACATTGCGTGAATTGCAGTTTAAATCCATTCTAAATAAAAATGTATTTCATCAGCGCTGTTAAAGAGGTTATCTGTGTTAATCGCCTTTTGTTATAGTAACTGAATTATTATTCATGGTCTTTTCGTTTACAAATAAAGTGAGCTAAACTTTTTCATGAACAATTTCGAAGGATTTTTTTTGGTTTTTTCTTAAAAGATAATGTGAATGGTAGTTTAAATCAATTTTAAATCAAAATTTATAAGAAGTAATTTTATCATGAATAAATATTAAAATGTCAAATATAATTAAAAATAGAAATGCAATAAAATAATAAAATCTACTTATTTATTCAATCATATCTCACTTTTGTCTCTCTTTTTAAAATTCAGAACATTTAAAGTAATATGACTACAATGGGATGCAATCTCTGACTTATTAAACATAAGATGATATTCATTGGTATTTATTGGTGAGCACAATAAGATATTTATTGATTCATTTTGTTATTTAAAGTAATTTAAAGCTTAATTATCATGTCTCTAATTATAAGTTTTAGAAGTTTTTTTTTCCTATTTGTTATATATATATTTTATTTTTTTACTTATTTTATATAGTTGTTTAAGAGTATTTGTATATCTTTACTTACTCTTTAATTAAAATATAGGATATTTTTTTTTTCAATTTTCTATCTCCATTTAATATTTATGTAGCATTCTCTTTTTTTTTTTTGCAATAATAGTGTTATTTTTACTAAACTAGGTAAATAAACAATAGGAAATGTAGATTAAAAGAAATTATTTTATCCTTAATGCATGAGCAGAAGCATGCTTTTGCATCAAACAATATTTGTATGATGGAAACATGGACCCTCCAATTAATGTGAGTCATTGAAGGCCACTAAATTCCTCTTTAAGTAGAATGCATCCTATCTATTCCTCCATTTGATTAAATATTCAAATTTTTCTTTACCTAAAATATTTATGAAATTTCAAAAGCCACAAACAAATCCAACTTATAAGAATTACCATATACTATTTTCCAAAAATCCTACATGGACCAACTTTCTTGGCCTTAGTTTCTTGTATGTTTGTTTTGGAAATCCACCCTTCCTCAAATATGGCTTCACTCTATCTTCATAAAAAAACTTTAACTTTGTATGAAAATTGGCCCTATCTTCAAAGTTTGTCAATAATATATTGTAACTTCTTTCTAACTTACTCATGAATGTTATGCATGAGTTGCAAAGTTATTTCCGTTAGTGCCCCTCGTATTCTATAACTTTGGAAAATTCACCTAGTTGATAACACTTTCTAGATACCTCTCATACATTACTTAAATGAGTTAGATACCTCTCATACACTACTTAAATGAGTTTTCACTAATGAGACTATGAACTAAATTGTTATTATAAAATTCAACTTTAATTATAGTCAAATCCCATTTACTCAATTTATCTCTAATGAGACTTGTCAACAAATTTTGTCAACTTCAAAGAACTTCTTTTGTATGAGAATTTTCTTTTTTATCATATCTTGCACTAAAATACAACCTAACCCATATTATTCCAAACATTCCTACAAAAAATTTCAAAAGACTAGTATCTCTATATGAAGTGATAGTCCTAAGAAGCCCATCCAACCTTACAATTTCTTGGAAAAATAACACTATGTAGCATTATTAGTCTTGCATACGATGAAATGTACTAGCTTATGTCTTCCCCTTGCCTTTTAGGCATAGAAAATGGATTATGTAACCTAGTTTTTCACTTATCCCCTTGGCCAACTCATAAATTCTCCATTAATTCATAAATTTCACGACATTTTATTAATATTGGGCTAAAATATACCTCTCAACAACTTATTCCTTGGCTTTATCCACTCCAAATTCCCATCTAAACCTCTAATATGCAGCTTTCAAACAAGGTTTAGCCTTAAAGAACTACGAGGGATACACAATTTCTTATGATTGAAGAAGAATATTTCTTAAATGTCGAAATCCAAATGTGGTTTCTCATTCATACTGCATTGTTCTTTGCAAGATTCCCATGCCTCTACAAATATGTTTTCTGCAAACAATTCCTTCATGTTAGCCAAACTAGAAAATTCAACGTGCATTGTATTTTATAGCATCGCTCTTCAACTTAATGCATCAATAACTCTACTATATTTTCAAAACTATGTTTTAAAAAAGATGAGTAATTATTTAAAAACTTCGCGCATTTCAAATTATTCCAATTTCGGTTACCTTCACTATCTATGTTGTGTTTATAAGACAACATTCAATGACAAATATTGTCTCTATTTATTCTATGTTTTAACAATCGTATAAAATTATTGATCATATACAAAGTAATTTTTCTTAGTAATATTCAACTTCTCATTAAATATCACTATTTTCTTAGCACATTGTCCCAAGGCGAGAGCAATAATTGAACCATTTACTTCAAAATATATTTGAGATTTGGCAATTTGATTAGCTTCTTTTTCATAGTTTTAAAGGACTTTGTTGCTAATTTTTCCACTAGAAATCTCCCTTCTCCGTACACTTCGTGAGTGTTGTAAAAATCCCACTAATTGTTATTATAAACTTTGGGTAAAAAAAAATCTAAACCATTGAAAATTCTCACATAAAATGTACATATAAAAATTGTCCAATCCATAATGGATCTCCTCATTTTATGATCCATCCTCAAACCCTCATTGAATATTATAAAACCTAAGTAAAACAACTCTCCTCGTAAGAAACCACACTTATTCACGTTAATTTGTAGCTTTCTCCATTGTCATCCTTTGCCACACTTCATATTCCGTGAGTTATCTTCCTTTGAAGTCTTAAATAATATTCTCATTTGTAAGGCATCATTTGTAAATTTCATAAAAGATACTAGGTGCATTGTTTATTGTTTAACGTACATGGCATAATAATCCATTCATTATATATGATGGCTATCTTTTCCTCTCTTCAACATATATACATTTCTGGTCCTATTTTCTCTTTCCTCTAATTTTCCAGAGTCTTTCTTACTTTCTTTACATCATTTAAAGCTAAATGTGACTTCATGTCATTTATCAACTATTTCACTTACACTCATGATATTGTTATTTAAACCTTTAATAACTAGAAAATTTGTATCTTTAGTTCTTTTATTATCAAAGCTAACTATTACTTTTCCCATTAATTTGGCTATTGTATCCTCTCCAAAAATAACATTTCCACTCTTGACCTCCTTTAGAAAGTAAATTCTTCTTTTATCACCTATCATATGATGTTTGCATCCACTATATTTACCATTTTCTATCTATATCTTGAGCACATAAATCTAAACTACATTCCTATTGATACTCTTGCTTCCTTCTCCAAATATTCCTACTTTAATTTCTATTGATGATGATGTTTTCTTTCCTTCTTTGATATCTAGCCCTTAATATTCTACTTCTACAATCCCAAGATATGTGATTAAACATAAGAGAAATAAAACAAAATACATTAAATAAATTTGAGTAAGTTGTTCTAGAAGGTCTTCTTAAAGGAATTGATCCCTTTAAAGGAGTTAGCTTACCTTGGTTATTTTATTGAGAAAATTCAACTTTCAATGCTTTCACGATCCATTTCTGCATGTGGGTCTAATATCAATTTTCTTTAGTTGATCCTCACCTTCATTTTTGCTGCTTGTATGGTTGGTTTGGTGAATACTCTATTGATATTTGGATTTTCCCCTAACTCTATTTGACTCATCCTTAATTCCTTTAAACATGTTTCCATAGCTCTTGGGCTCTTGTGTCTTTAATTTTCTTGCACTTGATTATTCCTTGACAACTTCATAATAACCAATGCATGCTTTAATAAAAAGGTATCTCTCGTTTTTAAGTAGATTGGCTAAAATTTTAGTAATATTTGAAAATGAAACTTATCATTGGCCTCTTCAAGATCATTTCTCAATGAAAAAATATCAACTTCTAGTTTCTCACAATACCTTCCCTTTCTATTTGGCTAGTTGTTCACCACTTCTTTCATTATTCTAGCTTCCACTAACTGAGCGTTAAGGATGACAACCATTTTCTTTGTCTCACTAAGCTTATGATACTTATTTTCATATTCCTATAATAAATATTTCTTCCTTCCATTTGTTATTGTGATCCTCTTAATCTCTTGTAATGTAGAGAGAATTTTTCTTCTTGAATTCACCTTCTCGTTTATAGATTTCTATGACTAAGTGGTAATGAGTCGAGGTTTTTTATTTATTTATCAAATTCATATCTATTACTATATTTTGATGATCTACATATTTATTTTTCATGCTCATAATTTTTTCACTCCTCTTCATGTTCTTCTTTATCAGTAGTATTTTTTGAACATGCATATGAACATTTAAAAGAAATATGACCTATTATTATCTATATAATTATGGTAGAATAGTAGCTTACATGTGCATTATGCTTTTTCTATATCTTCTTCACCTTCAATGGCTTGAGTAGTCATTGATAGGGGATCTTATTCATCATCACCACTTCCACTTATTGCATATAGACATTTGGAAGAGAATTGGCCACCTTTAGGACAATTTTCAGAGAATGGCCAATTACCTTTTCCCTTTCTTGATTCTCTTGAGATAGAGTACACATATTTTGCATTTAGTACATATAATCTCTTTTTCTAATTAAATTCTTCTTCCATGATCGAGGAGTATATATATATATATATGACTCTTCTTTTCATCCTCATTATTGTTTGTCTCCGTATTTAAAAAATTAGAAGCATAATGACCTATATCTCCATATTTGAAGCATTTATAAATTAGTTTACATTTTCCTAATTGCTTTCACATTCTCCCGTGATTTTTTTCTTCATTCATATTTGATTCATCACTGAAGTAGTCATGATATTTTGTCTTGTTTGAGTCATTTGGTACTTCTTCCTTCTCATATGACTTATTGATTTCATATGCCATGTGAATATCATATCCAATCACATATGCATTTCAGATTGTCTAACATTTATTTTTTTGTTTCACAATAAATCAGTTTATCTAAATATGATTTTGATAGTACGCTCACAAAAAATTTTGTGGCTTACATATCATACTTAAAGTTCTTCCATCTATCCACTACATTTCCATAGATGCTAGTCTTGAAACATTATATGATACTTAAATATTACCTTCCAAATATCAAAGCTTCATCCATTTCATGCATACCTTCTCATGCTTAATCTTCTTCTGAAGACAACTACTTTGATGCCAATTCTTCAATCCAAGTTAAAACTAAGGCATGAGGTGGTTTGTATTAGTATTATAAAAATTTTAGCAATATTTTATTTATTATAACAACTTCTTAATAAATCCCATAAAAAAAATATAATTCAAATAATACACACATAGATAATGAGACATAAAAATTTAAGTGGAAACCCATATCGTAGAAAAACAAAAAAAAAAACAAAAATCTTCTTTAGGTGATGATTTTTGGCACAAACCTATTGTTACATCAATTTACTCACATCAACTTGAAGGACACATTGATCCCGTAATTTAAACACACCAACTTGAAGGAAACATTTGTCCCTAATATTTATAGGTTTTAATGTGAAGGATACACTGATAGTTTACAAGAACCAACATGACGGAAACATCGATCCCCTAATTTACAAATATAAGCCTAATATTATGATATCATACCATTCTCATCACATATTCAAACTCATATCCATAAGAATTCGATTTCAAATTACTCATACAAGCCCCTTCATCCCTAATATAAATCTTACCTCTTTACCTACAACATCAATATACTCTTTCATGTTTAAAGCACCTATCTATGCACAATTTTTCATGTCAATATTCTATTCTTATCTTTACTAACCCATATCTTGCATTGGTGATCCTCTCCTTACCCTTTCTTCTGCTATGATCATAGATTGATGTTCAAATACATCTTATATCTACATTCAGATATGTTCTAGGATCTGTTCGTACACACTGAACACTATTAGATCCCTTCTGTCTGCCATATGATCTACCTATTTTTCCTCTACTTCAATTATCTTACTCTTCATTACTTGTTCTACTATAGTTCTATTAATATTTTCAAATATGTAGGCTAATTACTTGATACAATTTTTAATTCAGTATTTATAGCTTTTTATCTTTAATACCATGGGTAAGAATCCATGTTTTTCACCCATAATATTGTAGGTTAACTAGGTCATTGTTTTCTTGCTAACTCATTGATTCTCATGGATTTCTTACTAATGCAACATACAAACTCTTACTTTTTGAAACTATAGATCCCTTTACTGCAACTAATTACACCATTAGAAATTTAATATTTCACATGTGCCCTTGCTCATTATCTTAGGTTATGTTCATTACCCAAAACCCTTAGAATTTGGGTGATTACACTTTGATTATTTCCTTCCACATTGATAGGAGGATAGGTAGTTACTGCAACTAATTACACAATTAGCAATTTAATATTTCACATATACCCTTTCTCATTATCTTAGGTTGTGTTCATTACCCAAAACCCTCGAAAATTGGGTGATTACACTTTGATTATTTCCCTCCACATTGATAGGATGATAGGTAGATATCTCTCAAGGTCAGGCCTATAGATCCAAATGATCACACATTGTAACATATCTATTTAACACATTGGGCATCAGTAAATTAATTCTAATCCATACTATCCAAACATGATATTCCTATCTACCATGACGAGAGTCTAGATACTTGATGTTATTAGAAACTAGCGCTTAGCACCACGCAACCAGGGATTGGGACCTATATCTAGAACAATGTTCTTATATTATCAACGATCCTAGAGATATAAACTTCACGACTAATTTTTCATTACTTTGGTACTTTGCACCTCTCATTAATATATTTCCAAACCATTTTCACACTTCGATGCCTTGGTGGCTCCGTACCCCTGTATGGACCCACATGGTTTTTGTATGCCAATGAAAAGAGCACCAAATGTTGATCAGCAGTTGTCATTGATGTCAACCCAAGCAGCAACAGGGGATAACCCAATATTGCATGGGAATTTTGACCTACCAATCTAATATATTCTAGGTCAATAACGCATTTTATGGTTTCTACTTGTCGAGATGTTTCTGTTGATATATGGCATGCCATGTAATTCTTCACGGTTTGAGAGATATTCATGTTTGAATTTTGTACCCCAGTTAGTGGGCTAAAACCCCATGGGTTTGGGGCATGGGTCATGGAAAATTCATAATTAATATTTTTTATGCTCATAAAATCCCTCCCACATTCACTTTTTGAATCCCCTCTCATCTTAAGCTTTCATATATATTGTGATCTTCATTTCCTCCTTAGGCAAGGGATTCGGCCATCTGAAACAAGTCATCGTGGAATTTTTTCTCTAACTTTTTTTCTAAAAAGGCTCAGAAGCTGAAATGTTTATGAGGTGAAGCCGAAATCCTGAGGAAGCTGTAGTAAAAATTTTAGATCAATTTGTGCAACAGTTTTGGAGATATGATCTGTGGAAGTAAGGGTTTTTGCAGGATCCTAAATTTCATCTGAAAGAAGTGACCTTGGTAAAATCGTCATAACTCTCTTTTTGAGTATCGGATTAGAATTCCATAAAAAGTGGCAAATATTGAACAGTCTGTACTTTTTTGTCTATCAATTTTAGAAACAAATGAAGAAACAGTGACACGTGGCATGCATTACAATTGCACTCTTCTGAAACAGTCCATAATTAGGGCATTGTGAGAGATTGGGTATAAATCTCTCTTCAAGAATCCAAATTGGGTCAGACCTATGGCATTGGAAATATGACTCAGAGGACTACTACAGGATAGACAATTACATATTGAGGATCTTAAATGACAGATATACACCAGATTCAATATCGAGTTCCTAGAAGGCAAGAAAAAGCTAGATCATGTGTTGTCAAGGGTTGCAAAGGACCAAAATTTCTACGGCAGAAAGGCAAAGCAAGGTGCAGCAAATAGTAGCATGACAAGAGAAGCAACCAAAGTGCATAACAACATCAATAAGTTCATCATATGAAGTCTTCAAGTGGGCAGAAATGCATACAATCATTGTAAAGGTATCATTGTACTTAGTAATTGTAAATACATTATTGTACAAATTGTACTAGTGTCTATTTGCCAGGGGTTGAGGAGGCAGTATTGGGAGGTCTAGGATCATCATTAGGTGGTTGTGTCAAATTTGGGGTTATGGTCTAGTATATCTTCTTCTTCTACATCATTCTATATCTTTGTAAAGTGCACCATTTTCCCTGGTACCGGAGTCCATGCTTCTTCTATTCTTCTATAGGGTGGTAGGGTGGTGCTAGGGTGAGTTGTAGCTCATTGGGTGTTGGGGCATCCATTCAGTGACTACTGAAGAATCTTGGGCATTGGAGCGTCCATCCAGTGGGAGCTGGAGAAGAATGCTTTTCTAGATTCTAGGAAGTTAGAGCTTTATTTTCAATTGGATTTGAAAAGAATTATTAGAAAAGCATTAGGTGGTTTTTGTCCCGGAGTGGGTTTCCACCTTAAAAAATCTGTGCATTTGTGTTCCTCTTGTTTGCTTCTATCATTGTACAAACACTGATAATAATTGAAGATTATCTAATTCTGTAATTGAAAGAAATACTGATTCACCCCCCCCCCCTCAATATTTCCAACAATTGGTATTAGAGCTTGGTTCCTTCAATAGCTGTTTAACAGTTGGAAGGAGGTCATGGAGCATACCAAGCATGGTGTATCTCTATTCAATGAAAATAATTATGCACTTTGGAAAGGAAGATTGGAGGTCTATCTCTTGGCGCAAGGTTACGAAGTATGGAACACTGTTCAAAATGGATTTACATCAACCTTGGATGAACAAGGTAAGAAGAATTTGGTAAATGATGCAAAAGAAAAGAATATTATTATCAATGGACTTATTGAATCTGCTTATCATAAGGTTTTGGGTTGTAAAACCGCCAAAAATGTATGGGACAAGCTTGAGAATATATATGCAAGTGACTCAAATGTCAAAGAAGCAAAGCTTAAAATCTATAGATAAAAATTTGAGCAACTCAGAATGAAAGAAGATTGCAACATTGCTGCATACTTTCAATACGTCGATGAAATAACCAATACTCTATAAGGACTAGAGAGCCAATTGATGAGAAGACTATTATACAAAAGATTCTTAGAACGTTACCAGGGAGATTCAACCCAAAGGTATCGGTTTTAGAATACAGCGCAAATCTGGACAAACTCAGCAAAGAGGAATTACATGGAGTTCTCATAGCATATGAAATGAGACTTGATGAAGAAGAGGGTACTTCACATCTAGAAACTGCGTTCGTTGCATCTAAGAAAACCAACAAGGATAAACAACCTTCAATTGAAAAGACATGCACCTGCAAGTGTGAAGAAAAGGGAGATGATGAAGAAGGTCTTTCAGATGAAGAATATGCTTACTTCACGAGAAAACTAGAAATTGGTAAGGGAAAATTCAAAGGTAAACTAATATTCATATGTTTCAGCTGTAATGAGGTTGGGAATTTTGTATCAAAATGTCCAAACAAAAGTAATGGCAACTTAAAAAGAAATAAAGGCTTTAAGAAATTCAAAAAGCAAGGATCCGAAAGGAAATTTCTCT
Source organism: Pinus albicaulis (assembly GCA_034641835.2). NCBI lineage: Eukaryota > Viridiplantae > Streptophyta > Pinopsida > Pinales > Pinaceae > Pinus > Pinus albicaulis. The sequence continues at coordinate 917,862,038 of CM076583.1, read as the reverse complement.
CTAAATAAGATAGCTCATCATCCAATGAAGACAATGATAGTGAAGAAGAAGCCAATGAGAGAGTATTTTTTTATGGCCAAGCACAATAAACGCAAGCACAATAAGAAAGAGGTATCAAACAACGAAGAAGAAGGATGGACCATAGACGAGTTTTATGAGGAAGCAATCAAGCTTATAAAAGATCTCAAGGTGGAGAAGATTCATTCCAAAACTCTTGAAGAACAAGTTCAAGGTCTCAAAATTGAAGTTGAAGAACACAAATGCATTGAAGAGTCACTTCAAAAGAATTTGGAATAAAGCAACCAAGAAAGGGAAGAATTAGAAGCCGAAGTAGTCTCGTTGCATGAGGAAGTGAAGAAAGGAAAAAATATCCAAAACTATGCCAACAGCTCAAGGGCATTGGAAGAACTCATCAACAATCAACGATCTTACAATGACAAAATTGGAATTTGTTACAAAGAAGAAGAAGAAGGACCTTCTACAACAAAATACAATGAACCTATGAGATTTGACATGCATGTAGACTTCATTAGACAAGATTCACAAGAACAGCCTTGGAAGACAATTCCTCGACGAAAATTTCCATCCAGGTACCAACATATTTTTTATGGCTACTATTATTCATGTGGAAAATTTGGTCATAAAGCTGTAGAATGTCGCACATACCCTAGGAACAAATACAATTCCAGGAGACATATAAAATATGAACCTCCCAGGGCTCAGCGAAACATCAATAGATTTGAACATTTAGGAAATAATATTGAATGTTACAAATGTCAAAAATTTGGACACACAGCTAAAGACTACAGACCTTGATTTTCCTCCAGAATAATCTTCGAATCCACAGAATGAACGAACATGGAAGAAGAAGAAGAATGATAATTGTGGTCTCGCTCTCAAGGCTCAAAAGAACAAATATGTGTGCTATGTTGAGAGCGGTTGCTCAACGCATATGAGTAGAGATAGAAATAAATTTGTATCTCTGAAAGAGAAGAAGGATGGAACTGTGTCCTTTGGAAATGATGGATCTTCAAATGTTATAGGATCAGGTACTGTCACTCTCGGAAGCAAAGATTCTCTAGCCAATAATGTTCTACTGGTTGAAAACATGAATCACAATCTGCTCAGTGCTGGACAAATGTGTGATCAAGGACACACAATACTATTCAACTCCATGAAATGTGAAATCGGGAAAGGCGTGTATGGTGAAATTGTGGCTATAGAATGTCGAGCTCCAAACGACATATATGTTCTGGATGAAGCAACTAAAGCATGTCTAATAGCTAAACAGGATGATACAATAATTGGTAGCAATGATGATTGACTAAGTAAGAATTTTTCTGCAAAGGTGCAAAGTGATTTCGAGATGTCTTTACTTGGTTGCAAATTTAGCATACACGACTCATCTAAGGATGTGGATCAAAGGTTGTACAGATCTATGATTAGTAGTCTTCTATATGTAACAGCCTCCCGACTAGATGTTATGCAAGCAATTGGACAAGTAGCAAGATTCGAAGCAGCACCAAACAATCACATATTAAATATTTGCCATCATTGGAATATCTTCACCAGAAGCTTGGGATTCTCCCAAGTTCTCAGGAAGTGTGTACAGGTCTGCAGGAAGGTTGTGTGTCAGCACGAGTGGAAGTGTGTACAGGTCCGCAGGATGGTTGTGTTTCAGGGGGAGCTACCGTTTGCCATTGATGTCAAAGGGGGAGAGAATGTTGCAGGAAGAGGTGTCATGATCGCAGGGGGAGTACTTGTGTTGCCATCAATGTCAAAGGAGGAGATTGTTGATCAATGGTTGTCATTGATGTCAACCAAAGTAGCACTAGGGGCTAACCCAATATTGCATAGGAATTTTGACCTACCAAATTAATATATTCTGGGTCAATAATTCTTTTGATGGTTTCTAATTTTCAAGATGTTTCCGTTGATATATGGCACGCCATGTAATTCTTCATGGTTTGCGAGATATTCATGTTTGAAGTTTGTACCCCAATTAGTGGGCTAAAACCCCATGGGGTTGGGGCATCGGTCATTGAAATGTCATAATTAATATTTTTTATGCTCCTAAAATCCCTCCCACGTTCGCTTGTTGAAGCCCCTCTCATCTTAAGAATTCATATATATTGTGATGTTCATTTCCTCCTTAGGCAAGGGATTTGGCCATCTGAAACAGGTCATCGTGGAATTTTCGCTATAACGTTTTTTCTACGAAGGAACAGAAGCTGAAATTTTCATGAGGTGAAGCCAAAATCCTGAGGAAGCTGCAGTAAAAATTTAAGATCAAGTTTCACAAAATTTTCGGAGATATGATCTGTGGAAGTAAGGGTTTTTGCAGGCTTCTAAATTTCATTTGAAAGAAGTGACCTTGGTAAAATCGTCATAACTCTCTTTCTAAGTATCAAATTATAATTCTGTAAAAATTGGCAGATAGTGAATAGTCTGCAATTTTCGCTCCATCAATTTTAGAATCTAATGAAGAAATAGTGACATGTGCCATGCCATACAAGTGCGCTCTTCTGAAACAATCCATAATTAGGGCATTGTGAGAGATTGGGTATAACTCTCTCTTCAAGAATCGAAATTGGGTCAGACCTATGGAATTGGAAATATGACTCAGAGGACTACTATAGGACTGAAAATCAGATATTGAGGATCTTAAATGATAGAGATACACCAGATTCAATATCGAGTTCCTAGAAGGCAAGAAAAAGCTAGATCATGTGTTGTTAAGGGTTGCAAAGCACTAGACTTTCTACGGTAGAAAGGAAAAGCAAGGTGCAACAGAGGGTAGCATGATAAGAGAAACAACCAAGCTGCATAACAACAACAATAAGTTCATCATATGAAGTCTTCAAGTGGGCAGCACTGCATACAATCATTGTAAAGGTATCATTGTACTTATTCATTGTAAATACATTATTGCACAAATTGTACTAGTGTCTATCTGCCAAGCGTTGAGGAGGTAGTATTGGGAGGTCTAGGATCATCATTAGGTGGTTGTGTCAATGTTGGGGTTATGGTCTAGTATATCTTCTTCTTCTACATCATTCTATATCATTGTAAAGTGGACCATTTTCCCTGGTACAGGAGTCTATTATTCTTTTATTCTTCTATAGGGTGGTAGGGCGGTGCTAGGGTGTGTTGTAGCTCATTGGGTGTTGGGGCATCTGTTCAGTGACTATTGAAGAATCTCAGGCATTGGAGCGTCCATCCAGTGGGAGCTGAAGAAGAATGCTTTTCTAGATTCTAGGAAGTTGGAGCTTTATTTTCAATTGGAGTTGAAAAGAATTATTAGAAAAGCATTAGGTGGTTTTTGTCCCAGAGTGGGTTTTCCCCTTAAAAACTATGTGCATTTGTTTTCCTCTTTTTTGCTGCTATCATTGTAAAAACACTGATAATAATTGAAGATCAACTAATGCTCTAATTGAAATAAATATTGATTCACCCCCACCTCTCAGTATTTCCAACACCGAAATCCTTAGAAAGCTAAAACCTTTAGAAAACACATTCCTATCATGGAACCACATGGCACTAATTGATGTCCTATATAAGACATCATACATCATCCCTTTATATCTCTATTCACTCTCTACCTCTACCAAGATCTAAATTAAATGATATACCATTATATTTAACACATAAAATTATTATCGAGCAAGGTCTTGGCATAGATTGTGAGGCCTCTAATTCTTTCGTGGCATCCCACACTTCCTAGAAACATAATTCCTCCAAAGATCAAGTCATCCCTTCATTATTATTAAGATGATAACCTTATAGCACCAACTTCTACCTATAATTTGACCTTATAGAAGTAACTTCGACCTGGAACTTTGACCCTGTAGTAGAAAATTTGATCCTCTAGTAGCAAAACTTTGATCTGGTAGTAGCAACAAAACTTCACCCTAGTAGCAACAACTGAACTTCTACCTAGTAGCAACAAAAAAACTTTGACCTAGTAGCAACAAAAGAACTTTCACCTAGTAGAAAAAAATGAACCTCTAGTAATTTACCAAGAATTTCACACGTGTGGGAGACAGATGACCAAGAAACTTTGATTTTTATCTTCTTTACAATCCCTTTCCTTATTCCTACAATTTCACAATTTTATGCTTCTCTTTCTTCTATATCTAACTTATGTTTGCGATTTTCGAAATGAATCAAAATACACTTCTATATATACCCTTTTCGTTGGGTCAAATCGCCATAATGTAGGTTGAATTCCTCATGCAAGGGATGACTTGGCGTGGAGGTGAAAAATGACTTATTTAACTCAATTATAATTATTTTTACATGATTTAAATTCCCAGGAAGAGTCTCATAAAATGGACAATGATTCTAATGACTCCATAAAAAACCTAAAAGTCCACAATGGAGACTTTGAACTATAACACGATGACCCAAGCATGAAACCAATGCTTTAACAAGTCATTATAATAATAAAAATAATTTGATTTTCTTTCCTTTTATAAATAAATTTTATTATGACTCAAATAAAATATGAAGAAAAAACCTAGTTACATTTTTCAAAACTCTCTCTTAAATTGGGAGGTATTTACAATTACACATATATAGAAGTACATGGAATATACCAAAACACATGACCCACGAAGATTTTAGGCACACGCGGTGCCGTAAACTATATTCTTGATGAGGGAAATCTATCAGGGTGGTACTAATATGGACTAAACATTTGAGCCTCTCTAGGTACCATCCAGCTTACTTACTCGCCATCAACCCAAGGAACTAGGTGTGTAATTCAAGGTCAGAGTTGTATCACCAACACCACCCTCCCTACTTTGGGAACTAAACATCAACAAACAAGCCGACCAAATGTCTTATGAGGCATTTTGTATTACACATGATGCCTCAACACTCTCGATTATTCAAATCAGTTACATCAAATCTATCCTGATCAAATAGATCGGTAAGATCAAGTATACATCCAAAAATTTGATAGATTTACCTGTACAAACACAACCCCAATCAATAAATGACTTTCAAATACATAACTAAACATGAAACTTTAGGATCTTCAATCATCTTGATGTTTCTTTTCTTATCTTGATTTATCATAGTAGGACTTCAAGGATTCCCAACAAAATCTAACAAAAGTTTCCTCAACCATACCACTTCCTTTCCTACATTACATGCAACAACTACTTAATGCAAAAAGATCTTACTTTACACTCATCCAAAAAATCATAGCATATCCCGCACTAAAACATCCACCATAACTATCTTAATATTCCCTTCCTCTCAACTTTGGGAGATATATCCTTTCTTTTATCAAGGCTCCCTCTTAACATAGGGAGATAAACTAATTTCTATATTATTGGAGAATACTTCATGGATTCATTTCTTCTTATCAAATTCATATTAATCATAATCATTGATATAAATTTCTGCATCATGCTTATAATTCCAGTCAACTTTACTTAGGAATATCTTCAACATATTGAATATTATGTACCTGCCCAACTTAATCAACAAGTACAACCAAATACATATATAAAATCATGAAGTTAACTATATCAAAATCATATCAAATACCTAAAATTAGTTAGGTTCATAATCATCAAGAGACTTCTATACTTCAACTTCTTTGCTAGATCATATCGGTAACTTAATCAAGATATCAATCTCATTATATCTAGGTCCTCAATATCACTTTCAAAGATATGAGAAATTCTTCTATGATATATTGCAAACCATAGAAGCAATTTAAACAAGTACAATACTATAATGCATATAACAATTTTTAGAATTTATATGTTAGACTTATACTAGGGTTTAATTCAAACCCTAGATTCCATACTCAACTTTAGATATCAATAATCAAAACCAATCATAACAAAATATAATATTTCAATAATATGACCAACTCCTACTAGGGTTTGTTGTAAGCCCTAGATTCATCATCAAAGCTAAACAATATTATTGTATCCTAGAATATCAAACTTCTACTAGGGATTAATTACAAACCCTATAACTATGACCATCAACAATTAGGTTAGCACATATACATATATAGGATTTCATATTCATGAGAAAGCATATCAAAACAACATATATCCAAGACAAAAATATGAATACATAAAATTTAGACATATAACAATTTCGATTAGGTTAGGGTTTTGATTAGAGAGAAAAAAATAAACCTCGGGTTTAATTCCTAGGAGATTACTCTAGATACTATAAGAATTTTTCTCATAAACCCTAATTTACCAAAACCTTAAAGGTCTAGAATTTCAATACACAAAAAACCCTAAAATATTATGGTTTCTATAAGAGTATCAATACCCTAAACAACAAAATAATAGTATTTTCGATATTTTAGGAGTAACCCTAAGTATATTAGGGTTTCACAATGAATATAGACACACCCTCAGGTTAGGATTTTACATAAAACCTTCTTAGGGTTCCATAAGAATTATCAAATTTATAAAGAGGGTAGATTAAATATAAATATTTGAAATAAGAATGTTTATTTTTCAAAGGTCCTAAACATAATGTTGTGAGTAATATAAATAATATTAATAAAATTAATGAATATACCTTTATTATGAACAAAACAAAGCTTATGTACTAAGAAATAACATAGATTTGTTTCTTAACAAACCATTTAGGACATCAATTTTTGAAGATATTTCCTTCGCAAAAGAACTTCTTTCATTCTTCGGGCTTATCTTTCGATATGTCTTTCATAAGCCTTTAGCATTTCAACAAGAATTCCTAAACAAGGAAATTATGAAAAGGAATTTTATTTTCATCTAATATTAACACATCTCGATAAGAGAGGGAAACCAAATATAAAATATAATAAAAGGAGTAAGATACTTATATTTGATAAAATGGTGAGGGCTCCCTCCTAATGAAATATGGATGGATAGATTTATCAAAACAATTCGAAAATGTTTTTCCAAAGCATGTTAAACCTACAACTACTAGAAATCAAAACATAAAGAAAAAAAATTCAAAAATTTTAGTCGAAGGATATGTAATGGATAGAGTTCCTAAGAGTCCCTAGAAAATCATTCTTGGACCTAGGATTCTTCCATCGTATTTTTCTTAGGTAACACTTCATTGACAATGTTTTCTTGATCCATGTCCCTCCTTTTATTCCTTCCATTCTCAAAATAATTACTTCTATAGTGATGCATATTGTGACAATTGTAGCATTCAATCTTGGATAGTTATATCTTCTTCCTTGACCCTTTGAACTTATTGAAGGTTCCTTTATTCTTCTGATGAAATGAATAGGAATTTGAAATTTTATCCTCTTCATTCTTCTTGTTTCTTACTTCTTCTTGAATACATGCATTCCATAATTTTTCAAATGTAAGAGTGTCCTTACAATTATTGATTCATGATGCAAAGGCGCTCCAACATGTTGGCAATCCTTGAAGAGCATTAATCACAAGATCCTTTTCACATATTATTTAATCTATATCATAGAGTTAATGGCTTTGATTCTTCCAATCCAATAGGGATGCCATTATATCATCTTTGGTGACCTTCATAGTTCTTATTTAATTCTTTAGGCTTACAATTCAACCAAGATTATTTACTGAGAATAATTTGGATAAGACCTCATACATCTCTTGAGTTGAATCTATGTTGGATATATATGGGATGCCATTATCCCTTATTCCATACACTATTAGGATCATTTCAAATATCTTTGTTTCTCTAAAATTTTCCTATTCTGCATCACTTGATTCATTTATATGCTTATTTACTTTTACTTTTACTAGACCCAAGACTTTATTCCTCTCAAGGATGATATTTATCCTCTTTTTCCATTTCTTGTAATTGGAGGATCCTTCTATTAGGGTCCCGTGATTTGGCTGATTAGCAAGCCAAGTGACAGAGTGACATCAAACCAATATTTAGAGCCCAAGAACCTAGCCGTCCTAGACTCAGGGAGGGCTCTCTCTATTTGTGTAAGGGATATCTGTGTGTTTGCTTCTTGTGTTTCTGATTTTAGGCTAGTTATGAAGTAGGTTTTTGGTTTTGTTTTAAGGTTTGTGAGGGATGAAATGATAAAATACTAAGATAGGTAAAAAGATGTCAGATCAACTGGGCTATGGGGTCAAAAAGGTCAAGCTTTCAGACGGTGATACAAGGTTGTTGAAGGGCCGATTTGATTCGAGGTAAGATGGATCTTTGGGTAAAATGGAGTGGGATGGACACAAAATTTGTGAAGAGCAAAGGATTTCAAACATAAATAGTTTAGTAGCTGACATAAACATGGTAGTGCAAACCATTAATCATGAGAAATGTAGCTATAAACTGATCAATGCATAGAAATAAACATTCAAGCAATACATAGAGATACATGACTCTCTAACTTTAGAAGATTTCTATCAGACTCTGGGGAAATACATTTAAGACAAACAAACAACTCAAATCACTATAAGGAAATGCCTAAGAATAGTATTTCAAGCTATTGGGCACTTTGAAGCAAGATTGCATAGTTTTAGGCAAAGGGCAAGATTAGTACAAGACCTCTTTGGTTCAACAAATTACAATCAAAAAATCAAAGAGAGGTTTTAGAGGTGGAGCTGTGATTATCCATGAGTAAGTAGGGCATACCGTGAATCATACTTAGCATGCATAAAACCATAAATGAAACAAGCAAACAATTTCTTCAGTTATCAAAGAGTAATCAAGGATTATTTGATATGACTAAGAAGGAAGAAAACATAGAAGCTATAAAGAAATAGTAAATTTGAGGAACCTCCAAGGGCATGTCCCAAATATATTATCTATTGTCTTATAGCAAGAAAGAACATGGAATTATGAATGAAAACTAAGAAGCATGACAGACAGGGACACTATACCATTTTACCAAGTCAAGGAATCCAACAACAGACCTCCTTCATCATCCAAAAACATTCAAGAAACTATCCAATGCATGAGACAAGTGTTTCTTCCAAGCTTGTATGACCATATATTTCTTCTATTGATCAAGTTCAGCCTTATTTACAATGAAGTCTCTTGGAATATATTGGCCAAGATGAGGGAAAACCTCCTAGTGCAACTTGCAATCTCATTGGCCCATCAAAAATATCTGATTTTGTCCTTGAGGATTTGCAAAGCCCAAGGCACAAAATATCTAATAAAATATCTCAAAAATGCTAAAAAAGGAAATTATATTGACTTTTCATAACTAACTATGCCCAAAAATAGCTAAACGCACATTAGGAAAAGCCACTTCAAAAAAGTGTATTTTTCTCAAAAATACTTAAGAAATATATCAGCAAAAAGTCCTCTGTCTTGTGGGTAGCCTTTGGATGCCTTCTAGATGTCAAAACAAGACTCGTGATGGCTCGTTGGAAAGATCTGAATGTATGTTTTCTAAAAATACTTATTTTTCTTGAAACTGATCAATGGAAGTCCATAAAAAATTGAACTGTGTGTAAAACCCAAATAATAGACTTTGCTGATAAACGGGGCAGAGTGTGGAAAAAATCAGTGTTTTTTTCCATTTTGGGGGAGAAAATCATCTTCAATTGATCTGAAAATCATTGAGTAGATTCCCCTAAAATTATGGCATCCAATGATACCATTTTCATCCTTTTAGGATGTCCCAAATAGAAATGGCGATGCCCATGATTTTTAGCCAAAAACCCAAAAATGACAAAAAACCAAAACTTGTTGAATTTCGCCCAAATTTGATGAGCATGAACCTAAAGGGTTTTAAAAAACATGCTGAGAAGCTGAGGCAAAATTTTGGAGCTTTGAGGTGTCTTTCTTCATTTTTGTTGTCGGGCGCCTCCTTTGCGCAGTTTTAAGCTTTTCTTGGTTTTCTTCTTTGTTGTTTGGCATTCTAGCTTTGGTGAAGAAGTCATGGCCCCTTGCCTAGGAGAGGCAGCTAGTACATGCTTTGGAGAATTCCCTTCATGATCCATGTTTTGTATTTACTTGCCATCATCATTGCTTGCTTGAGGGCTGCCTTGATTTTCCTTTTCATCACTGCCTTACTACCCATCACTTTGCTCTTCATTATCACTGCTATGTTTAGACTCTTTGCCTTGTTCCTCATCATCACTAAAGTCATCTCCTCACTATTGTGTTTGAGCGAAGAGGCCTTTAACAAGACATGTTTGTGGTTTTTGAAGGGATGTATCCTTGTGTTTTAGGCACCACAAACCTCTTTCCCTCAATCACTATTTTTACCCTTGTTATCCACAGCAAGAAGACCCCTTTCAATTTGACAAAATATTCATCCCCTATTCAATGTCTCTCTGTGTTTATTTGAAACAAAAAGGGACTCATTTGAAGTCAACTATTTTCTTTGATCATGACAAACATGGTATGTTAAAACAAAACAAGATATGTTTCTTCCTTTCACTTTCTCTAAAAATCCTTTCAAACTTTCAACAAGGACATTACCCTTCTATCACTCTTTCAATAACCAATCCTTTTGCAAACAAATCATCAATAACTATGATGATTTTACCTTTCAATCCCTATTTTTCCTTTTATTTAGATGATCAAGGTGCTTTTTGAAATCAATGTTTAAAATACTCTTTTCAAGTGACAAAAATATTCATCTTCTAACCACTGCTTCTTCTCTAATCTATTAAACAGATTGCTTTCAACACCACTGTTTTATGTATTGCACACCTTCAATTTGAAATGATGACTGTCCATGTTTTAATCACTCCTTTATTTTTATTTTAAGCAACAAAGGGACTGGTTTAAAACACTTTTTTCAAATGCTCCTTCAACCTGATCGTGATGCCCTTCACAAAATTTCCTTTTCTCTTTGTAATTTACTATGTTCTTGGATGCTAACAAACAAGCATTTGTTAAATGAAAACAAAAATCACTTTTTATTGTTGTGTTTGGGAAAAATATCTTGAATAATATGTGTTTGTGGTTCTTTGTTGGAAAAAGAATCTCTTTTTTTTTGTCACAAAAACCTCCCTTCAAGCACCGCCCCTTTGGTATTCACTATTTTCAAAAGGTAAACAAGACATCTTTCAAGCTGATACAAAATCCTCTAAAATCACTGTGTTAGCCCTTGATAACCATAGCAAGAAAACCTTTTTGATTCGGCAAACAAAGTGTGTTTTGGAAACTGTTGTTGAGATACTCCTTTAACCTGATTGAGAGAACCTTTACAACTCTGCTTTTCCTTTGGAAGACTGTGTGTATCCTCAACATTTCACATCATAAATACTCTTTCAGATTTTCTCATTAACCATCTCTCTTTTTACTGTCTCTTTGTGGTTATTTGAGACAAAAGGGACTTATTTAAAATCCTATTTTAAACACTCTTTCAAACTAATTCAAGAACTTCTAATCAAACTGATGCTTTTCTTTTAGAGACTATGCATATCCCTATCCATTCATAGAAAGAAATCTCTTTCAAAGTGACACAATAATCATTCTCTCCTTTAATACTCATAGTAAAAAATATCTCTTTCAATTTTGACAGAAACTTATCTCCTTTTACCACTGTTTCTATTCTTCTGATATAGCAACAAATTTGGCCTTTGTAAAGACTGTTAAGACACCCTTGAATAGTTTTGAGGACTCTTCAAACTTTGTCTACTTTCCTTTTCTAGAATCTTTGTAAATAGCTTAGCTATTTCATAGCAATAAAAACTTCTTAAAATGACATATCAACCATTATCCCTTTCACTGTTTTATTCTTCACTATCAAAGTAAAAATCTTCCTTTAAACTTGCAAAGCCTTCATTATTTATCATTGTTTCTAAAAGGTGAAAAAACACCTTACAAACTGATAAAAACCTTTTCCCCAATCACTATATTCCTTTGTTTCTAAGAAAAGAGTGCACTTTTGAATAAACACCATGTTTACCCTTTGAAAAAATTGTCCTTTGCTTCTTAGGCAAGCAGAGAATTTGTTGGACGAAGGTTTAGCTCGTTCCTCTAAAGTAGTATCTCCTCTTGTTACTAAGAAAAGGTCTTCAAAACAAAACCATTTTTCTTATGTAAGACTGTTTTATCATGAAAAATTCATATAAATCTATAAGAGAACTCTTGGCTCCACAGGCGCGCCACGCAAAATCCCAGTTGCGTCGCGCTCTTTAGAAAAATACACTGTTAATACCTATAGGCGCGCCGCGCAATTTTCCATGCGCATCGCGCACTTTTGAAGTCAGTTTTGGAGGCCTTACTAGAGTCATAATTGGGCCCAAGATGGCTCGTTGGAAAGCTATGGAAGTATACCTTGTAAATATTATTGATTTGTATGATTTGGTGTCCATTTGGTCGTTCAAAAATTTATTTTTCTAGCACTGGTAAAAAATGGTGAATCCTGGTGCAGAAATGCATAGTGATTTTTGCAGGCCACTTTTGGATGCCTTCCGGGTGTTAGAATTGAGCCTAAGATGGCTTGTTGGAAAGATATGGAAGTATAGTCCCAAATATACTTGATTGGTTTCATTTGGTGTCAATTTGGTTGTTCAAAATTTAACTGTCCCAACACTCGTAAAAAATGGTGAATGCTGGTGCAGAAATACATAGTGTTGTTTGCAGGCTACTTTTGGATGCCTTCGTGTTGTCGTAATTTGGCCCGAGATGGCTTGTTGGAAAGCTATGGAAGTATAATTTCCAAATATGCTTGATGTTTTTCATTTCGTATCCATTTGTTTGTTCAAAAGTTGACTGTCCCAACACTGGTCAAAATGGTGAATGGTGGTCCGGAAATTCTCCCCTAAAGCCCATTTTAAAGTAAAATTCACCCCCTTCAGCACCATATTACTTCGAAACTATATAAAAGACCCATAATATGAAAGAAAATCATGAAGGAAATTCTATTTCAGCCGTTTGAAATCATTGGTAAAAACATTGTTTTATTAAATGAAAAGTTACTAAAAACTATGTTTTTCTTCATTTTGTTTACAAGGGAGATTATCATACAAACCACTACTATTGCAGCCTTTTTCAATGACCCTTTAGACATATCATGAGGCCTTCTCCTTATCTGTTGATGGAGGTATTCTTTGACTGAAAATGAAACATGTTTTATCACCATTTTTTACCATTTGAATGAGCTGAAAGTATCCTTTGATGCTTGCCTTTCATTCATCACTTTGGAGGGACAGTTTTTATAAACCATAAGGGATATGTTTTAAGAGGAAAATTCTCTTTTCACACAAAAATTCTGAGTGAATGTTTGTTCATATCAGTCTTGTAAAGTCACTTGACACAGAGCTTAGTATACTAATTTCATCATTCAGATGAGGCTTCTCTTAATTTAAAAACTATGACTTCTGATTTATCCTTTAAAGAAAAACTTTTGAAACATAATGACAGAGACCTTTAACACCAAAATGCCATCCTTTTACCTATGATAGAAAACAACCTTTCAAACTATGAACTCCCATTGTCTCACCACTAATTTTCAACCTTGTCTTTTCAATAAAAAACTTATTCAAACACAATTTGAAACCCTGGTGATGCACCCACTGTTCATCTTTGGAGGAGCTAGCACACAACAGCTCTGAAGTCATTTGAAAACATGTTAGCCCTCTGCTTTTAAATGAAGGAGGTATTATTGATCCTATTCCTAATCCTCTGCTATTTATTGGAGGAGGTCATTATCATGTTTCCCAACCATCTGCTCTTATAATGGAGGAGGTTAACAGAGTTATGAAATTTCATCCACTTTCTCTTTGAAGGAGGTCTTCATAGTCATGACATTTCATCCATTTGCTAAACTGTGTCATCTTTCTTTGCCACACATGTCTCTGCTTGGTATATCAATATAGGTAATAAAGTGAAATCTTGACAATTTGCTATATGAGGCTTATTTTGAAATATGTATCCTTTGTCAAATATCTTTGTGAACCTTTTAAACCAGAAATCACATGACATGTATTTGTAGATTATTTGCTTGCTAGTCATCATTTACTAACCTTTTTTGAATGTGTTTGCAAAGGTACATTGGATTTGCTCTTTGACTAGTGTTTTTATCCCAGGCTCAAGGCAACATAAGAAGAAGTTGTCTTCTTATGTTCAGTTTGATGATGTCTTTTGGAATACTCATACATTTTTTCTTCTGAGAGAGACACTAAAACACTGTATATCAATCATTATATCAGTTTGGCTTTTGAAACATGTACTTCTGCTTTCTTTTCATTGTAGCTCTCCATCTACTTACTAATGGAAAATCTCCTCAACATCAGAGACTTATTTGGATTTGTCTCTTTGTTCTTGTTTGGGTACAGTTTGTCATTTGATTTGCACCCTGCAAAGATGCAAAAAATATGAATTTGAACCTTTGAAAGCTCCTTTAGTGTCTCATGGAGATTTTTCCCAATCTTAAGCATATTCTTTTGGACTGTGCACATGCTCATCTCTTTCTGTATTAGATCTTTGTAGAATTTCTTATGGACTGAGACAACAAGACCTCTTAGTGGCTCGACCCAGGGGTATATCAAGGTTTTCTTTTATAGATTAAGTGCTAATTCAGGGCTGGTTGGTATTGAATGAAGGATTCTAGCTCAAGCTATTTTTGTCAAGGAAGGGATTCTCTAAAGTGCCACTACCTAACTTAGGGGCAACTTTCATTGATTCTGATTTTGTTTGACAAGAAGATCAAGGACAGGAAGGGAGACACTTTGTCAAATATTGGACAGTGAGTTTCATGAGAACCAAAGGAAAAATGATAGTAGAAAAGCAAGACCAAGACAACTATACACAAGGATATTTTGTTGAAACAAGACATGACTTTGAAAACTGAATATTGCTCTGATCATAGGCTGACAGGAAGGGTTAGGAAAGCAAAAATTTATTTGGGGGTTTTCTAGATGAAAAATTGACATATGGAGATCAGCTTCTAGAAAACTCAGTTAGGAATCTAGTCATCAACAACAGGTGAAAAATATTGATGACTAACAGTGGCTCCATTTGGGGAGGGCAGCTCCTTTTCAGAAGGTGTATAGAATTGTAGATATTTGGCTTATGAAGACCAGTGCCTTATCCATTGGTGCAAATTTCATTCTTTCATGATGCCATTTCTTAAAATTGACAACATGTTTAGCCTCAAAAACATCTCTACCTACCCAACTATATTTCCTTAACATTTTTTCTTCTTTACGTGCATTTTGGACTAGAAAACTTTTGACACGATATTTTTCAAAATAGAAACTATATATTTCTACACTTATATCTTCCAGGAGTTCATATTAAACTGATGAAATCCTTTGTTTCTCTACGTATGCTAGATCGACTGTCAAGATTAAGATGTTTGAAAAGATTTTATTCACTATTCTAGAACATGAAATTGAAAAATGACCAAATCAGGATTATAAAGTCTGATTTGTCATGTACTTGTGGCATGAAAGACAAGCTGCACACAAATATTATTTTGCATGAAAATTAAATTTAGAAAAATCAGAGCTAGGATACACAGTTTGCTTTTCATCCATGTTTTCCTCTTTGGTTCTGTTTTGAGCATGTGGAACCAGTATCTTTTCCTAATCTATTATCTTCGACAAGTCAAGCTTACACAATTTGACTCTCTCTTCTCTCACTAACTTATCAACAAATAAATGTAAAACATGTTCAGTTATGATTAGGCTAGATAACTGAACAAGACTTTTGAGCACTAGTAGCGGAATTTAGACTTTCTCGCTTTCAGCATGACTATTTTTGGGTATGGGGTTGTACCATTGCTTTTAGAAACTGCCCTCTTTTTCTACTTTTTACCGTTTTTTTATTTTCTGCTTTTTCACTTTTTCTTTAAAAAATATAGAACTGAAAAGATGCTCACAAGGCTGAGCTTATTTTCCACTGCTATCTATCTATCGTAATCTAATCTATACACAATATACATTTATTTGGTGAAATCTCTTTTCCAATGTAACCAGTCAAGTAGAGGATTACATGGGTGACCCTAGTTTAGTTCTTTCATGATGCCCAAGTAATGAAAAGGCCACTTCCATTTGGCTTATTTTCGAATAGTAGTGCTTAAGTTTTTTCTCATTCTTGGTAGAAAACTGTTCATGATAGAACCCACTACTCCTTCATATTTCTCAAGGAAAACAACAAATGGATCTTGGAATAATACCTGATCTAGAGGATTAGATATATAGGCTTCATTTAGGACTACCCTTTCTTCCACTTGGCTATATTTGGGACTCTTTTGGTAAAGCAATTCTTCCCCTTGCTCATGATCACTTGAACTGGTAGACTCATCATATATTACAGTGTAGTTTTATTTCCAAGCTGATGTGCTATAATTAAGTGGACTGAAAATTGTTTGAAGGTCATCATGTTGATGAGCGGGGATACACTTTGACAGTAAATCATCTTGAAAGGATAGTGTGACAACTCTCATGAGTTTACCAACATCTATTTCTTCGTCTACAATTTGTAAGTAAATGGAACTTGGTGGCTGCAAGTCTGGAGTTGAGAAAGATTCCATGTCCAAAATGATTTCCTCAACCATTTCAGGAAAAGGCTTCTCATTTACAACATGCTTGAGAATTTCATCATCCTCCTAAACCTCATCATCAAAGCTAAAATACTGTTGATTTCCAATTATGTGAATGTTATTTCTGATGGACTGAAGTGAAGTAGAGAAAAGAGTCAGAGACTCTTCACTTCTAAACTCTCAAGGCTCTCCTCATCAGTGTCATAGGTGACCTGTATTGGCTACTTACTTTTTCTAACATGATGATAATGAACTTCGTCCCACAAATCAATTGTTGATTGGTCTGCAAGGTTAGTTTCTGTTTGGATATCATAATCATCAACATATTGATCAAACCTTGGAGAATAATTAATATAATTAATTTCATCAGCTATGCGTATTGGAATATCACATTGCTTTTCTTCAAATTGATTTACAAATCTATTTTTTGACTCATGGTATGCAAGATTAATAGGAGAAACATCAGAAAAGTTTTGTTTATATGAAGTTTCATAGGTTGTCTACATGTTTATAGGTTGATCTATTTCCTTTTCAGTTAAAAAGGGAGGCTTTTTCATTTCTCTTCAGATATAACTACAATAATCCTCTTTCTCTTGGGAAATCTGATTTGAAGGATGAATGTCTTTTTGGGATTCACCTATGAGAGATGATGAATCATCACTTATGCCTTTAGAGAGATCTTGTGGGTTCTCTTTCATTTCTTGCTTGTTTTCATCTTCAACCGATTCTTTGTGATGTTGAGGATAGTTATCATGTAATTCATGAGTTTTTTCTGATAGATTTTCAGGAGGCCAATTTGATTTTATGAACTCAAATGACTCGCACCATAAAGGTAGAGATCCTACAGGTTTTGATTTATCTTCTATTTTGGATCTGAATTCATCCTCACTCAACTCTTCTTGATGTTTGGGATAATAAACATGGGATTCATGAGTTTCCTCTGATGGATTCTTAGGAGGAAAATTTGCTTTTACGAACTCAAATGACTCCCAGCATAAAGGTAGAGATCCTACAGGTTTTGATTTATATTCTATTTCGGATCTGAATTCATCATCACTCAACTCTTCTTGATGTTTGGGATAATAAACATGCGATTCATGAGTTTCCTATGATGGATTCTTAGGAGTCCAATTTGCTTTTATGAACTCAAATGACTCTCAGCATAAAGGTAGAGATCCTACAGGTTTTGATTCTTCTTCCATTTCAGAATTTGTGATTTCAAAATGGCTGATAGTTTCTTTAGAGAATTCCTCTATGTTTTTATTTGCAGCTTTCTCATTAGGCACATTTTGTTCATAACTCTTGTCTTGTAATAGTTGACTGTGTTCATCTTAACGAAGAAGTGTAGGTTGGTTTGAATAAGTAGTGTTAACTTTAACTTTGTGTTTTTCTCTTTTCTTGTCAAGTAGATGCTCTAGTTTGCTGAAATGATATACCATTTTTTTCAACTTTTCCTCTGAAGATATTAGTCTCTATTGATTTTCTTAGTCTTTCTCTATTATTCTTAGCTGTGCCTCCCTATTTAGTATGTTGAATTCTACATCAACTGATATCCTTTGCATTTCTTCTAGGGTCAAGGGATTTTATCTCTTATCCGAAAAACCATATCTGGCTCGAAATAATCTGGGTAGTGCAAAAGAGCACATCCGAGGGGTGGCTTTATGTTAGCAGGCATTGCATGGTATACTTTATTGAACCTCAC
This sequence comes from Pinus albicaulis, assembly GCA_034641835.2. Lineage (NCBI taxonomy): Eukaryota > Viridiplantae > Streptophyta > Pinopsida > Pinales > Pinaceae > Pinus > Pinus albicaulis. Next base: position 917,843,907 of record CM076583.1, on the reverse strand, counting down.
TGAAAATTTTTGTATTTTCTCCCCTGGTTGTCTTTTTAACTGATTGTATTCCTTTATGATGAGAACTTTATTACCCATGAACACCCACCTATCTAGGAAGATTTGAGTGAACTGATGAAAATTGGTAATGCTTGCAACTGGAAGGTCTTTAAACCAACTCTTAATTTTTCCTTGTAATGATAAAGAAAAAATTCTAATACGCACATCATCTTCTTCTATTTCATAAAGGTCAAGTAAATTCTCAAGATTTTGGATGTGCTCTTTAGTGGTGAATTTGAAGCTTTCTTCATCAAATCTAGGTAATTTATTTTGAAGATTTGCAGGGAGGGCTTAGAAGATGGGAGGTAAAACCAGAGGCTTGTATCTTTCTGGGACCTTTGTGGATACAGGTAGTATAAAAAGAGATTTATGACTGTTTGAGGTTTTAGCCAGAGTGGGAAAGGTAGCATGAGGCTCATGTTTTGCTAGGTTTTCCATAGGTGAATCTGGGGTAAGCACAGGTGTATAAGCCTGCTCATGGTCTGAAATTTGAGGCTTAGCTTTTCGAGGTTTGAGATCTTTCCAATGATCAATGTAGATCTCATCAGTGTATTCTTGATCAAGCTCAAAGTAGGATAGAACATAGTTATAGATAAAGACAATAATTTCTTGAATCCAACTAAGGCTTGAGTGCTTTTTCTTTCTAGGATGATTGGTCATGTCTTAGGTTCTCCCTCCAGTGGAGTCTTTACATCTATTGAGAGTTGTGGAGTTTCCAGGTGGATGTTTTTGTTGTTTTTATAGATATGTGTATGGTCCAACACCAATAATGATAAAAAGCCAATCTAGGGATGTTTTGGGGTTTTATGAGTTTTTATGAAGCCCTAGAATTTGTAAGAGTTTTGTAAAGTTGGGTCATTGTTTTGCTAGGATGGTGAGACAACTTGATTCTACTTTTTTATAATACTTCTAGGATAAGGGATCTCTGGAGTCCTAAGGTGTACTTAGATTGTCACTAACTCAGAGTTCCATCATGATTTCCATTATGTTAGTGAGCGGTGGGATACGTCCACAAGATAGTATTCTCAAAGGCTACTAAAATGTTTAGGGAAGTCTAAGTTTGTTTATTATTCAGAGTTCCACCGTGATCACCATTATGTTAGTGAGCGGTGGGATAAATCCACAAGATAGTATTCTCAAAGGCTGCTGAAATGTTTAGGGAAGTCTAAGTTTGTTTATTAGTCAGAGTCCCACCGTGATCACCATTATGTTAGGGTGGTGATGAGGTGGCTAAATCACTAGGTATTCTTGAAGTTAGTAAAGTAGTAAGGCCTACTGGAGGCTAGGGGAGTCACTAGGTGGATTTTTAGTTGTTTTGAAGGTATATGTGTATGGTCCACCACCAATATTGACAGAACAAAATCTAAGGATGTTTTGGGGTTTTCTGAGTTCCTATATGTAGCCTAAGGTTTGGAAGAGTTTCCTATAACTGAATCATCATTTCGCTAAGATGGTGAAGGAGCTAGTTTCTACTCTTCAGACAATACTTAAGCTTTCTAATTTTGACTGAGATTTTGAGAGATCCGAAGGGATACCAACGATGTTTTTACTCAAAGTCCCACCATGATCGCCATTATGTTAGAGAGCGGTGGGATAAGTCAATCAGATAGTATTCTTAAGGCTGCTAAAATGTTTAGGGAATCTAAGTTTTTTTATCACTCAGAGTCCCCCCGTGATCGCCATTATGTTAGGGTCTCGTGATTTGGCTGATTGGCAAGCCAAGTGACAGGGTGACATCAAACCAATATTTGGATCCCAAGGACCTAGCCTTCCTGGACTCAGAGAGGGCTCTCTCTATTTGTGTAAGGGATATCTGTGTGTTTGCTTCTTGTGTTTCTGATTTTAGGCTAGTTATGAAGTAGGTTTTTGGTTTTGTTTTAAGGTTTATGAGGGATGAACTGATCAAAGACTAAGATAGGTAAAAATATGTCAGATCAACTAGGCTATGGGTTTGAAAAGGTCAAGAAAGCTTTCAGATGGTGATACAAGGTTGTTGAAGGGTTGATTTGATTCGAGGTAAAATGGATCTTTGGGTAAAATGGAGTGGGATGGACACTAAATTTTTGAAGAGTAAAGATTTCAAACATAAAAATTTTAATAGCTGAGATAAACATGGTAGGGCTAACCATTAATCATGAGAAATGTAACTATAAATTGATCAATGCATAGAAATAAACATTCAAGCAATACATTGAGATATATGACTCTCTAACTTTAGGAAATTGCTATCAGACTTTGGGGAAATACATTTAAGACAAACAAACAACTCAAATCACTATGAGGAAATGCCTAAGCATAGTATTTCAAGCTATTGGGCACTTTGAAGCAATATTTCATAGTTTTAGGCAAAGGGCAAGATCAGTGCAAGACCTCTTTGGTTCAACAAATGACAATCAAACAATCAAAGAGAGGTTTCAGAGGTGCAGCTATGACTAGCCATGAGTAAGTAGGGCATACCGTGAATCATACTTATCATGCATAAAACCATAAATGAAACAAGAAAACAATTTCCTCAGTTATCAAAGAGCAATCAAGGATTCTTTGATATGAATAAGAAGGAAGAAAACATAGAAGCTATAAAGAAACAGGAAATTTGAGTTGCCTCCAGGGGCATGTCTCAAATCTATTCTTTATTGTCTTATAGCAAGCAAGAACATGAAATTATGAATGAAAACTAAAAAGCATAACAAAGAGGGACACTATACCATTTTACCAAGTCAAGGAATCCAACAACAGACCTCCTTCATCATCCAAAAACATTCAAGAAACTATCCAATGCATGAGACAAGTGTTTCTTCCAAGCTTGTATAACCATATATTGCTTCTATTCATCAAGTTCAGCCTTATTTACAATGAAGTCTCTTGGAATATATAGGCCAAGATGAGGGAAAACCTCCTAGTGCAACTTGCAATCTCATTGGCCCATCAAAAATATTTGATTTTGACCTTGAGGCTTTGCAAAGCCCAAGGCACAAAATATCTAATAAAATATCTCAAAAATGCTAAAAAATGAAATTATATTGACTTTTCATAACTAACTCTGCCCAAAAATAGCTAAACGCACATTAGGAAAAGCCACTTCAAAAAAGTGTATTTTTCTAAAAAATACTTTAGAAATATATCAACAGAAAGTCCTTTGTCTTGTCGGTAGCCTTTGGATGCCTTCCCAATGTCAAAATGAGGCTCATGATGGCTCGTTGGAAATATTTGAATGTCTTTTTTCTGAAAATACTTATTTTCCTCCAAACGGATCATTGGAAGTCCATAAAAACCTGACCTATGTGTAAAAACCCAAAAATAGACTTTGCTGATAAACAGGGTAGAGTGTGGAAAAAGTGAGTGTTTTTCACCATTTTGCGGGAGAAAATAATATTCAATTGATCTAAAAATTTCTGAGTAGATGCCCTTGAAATTTTGGCATCCAATGATACCATTTTCGTCCATTGAGGATGTCCCAAACAGAAATGGCGATGCCCATGAGTTTTAGCCAAAAACCTAAAAATGGCAAAAAAACAAAACTTGTTGAATTTCACGCAAATTTGGCGAGCATGACCCTTAAGGGTTTTAAGAAACATGCTGAGAAGATGAGGACAAAATTTTGAGCTTTGAGGTGTCTTTCTTCATTTTTTGTGCCGAAAGCCTCCTTTGGGCAGTTTTGAGCTTTTCTTGGTTTTCTTTTTTGTTGTTTGGCATTCTAGCTTTGGTGAAGAAGTCATGGCCCCTTGCCTAGGAGAGGAAGCTAGCACATGCTTCGGAGAATGCCCTTCATGATCCATGTTTTCTATTTGCTTGATGTCATCAGTGCTTGCTTGAGGGCTGCCTTGATGTTCCTTTTCATCACTGCCTTACTACACATCAATTTACTCTTCATTATCACTGCTATGTTTAGACTCTTTGCCTTGTTCCTCATCATCACTAAAGTCATCTCTTCAGTATTGTGTTTGAGCCAAGAGGCCTTTAACAATACATGTTTGTGGTTTTTTAAGGGAAGTATCCTTGTTTTTTTTGTACCACAAACCTCTTTCCCTCAATCACTATTTTTATCCTTGTTATCCACAGCAAGAAGACCCCTTTCAATTTGACAAAATCTTCATCCCCTATTCACTGTCTCTCTGTGTTTATTTAAAACAAAACGGGACTCATTTGAAGTCAATTTTTTTCTTTGATCATGACAAACATGGTATGTTAAAACAAAACAAGATATGTTTCTTCCTTTCACTATCTCTAAACAACCTTTCAAACTTTCAACAAGGACATTACCCTTCTATCATTGTTTCAATAACCAATCCTTTTGCAAATAGATCATCAATAACTATGATGATTTTACCTTTCAATCCCTATTTTTCGTTTGATTTAGATGATCATGGTGCTTTTTGAAATCAATGTTTAAAATACTCTTTTCAACTGACAAAAATCTTCATCTTCTAACCACTGCTTCTTCTCTAATCTATTAAACAGATTTCTTTCAACACCACTGTTTTATGTATCGCACACATTCAATTTGAAATGATGACTATCCATGTTTTAATCACTGCTTTCATTGTGGTTTAAGCAACAAAGGGACTAGTTTAAAACACTTTTTTCAAATGCTCCTTCAAACTGATCATGATTCCCTTCACAAAATTTCCTTTTCTCTTTGTAATTTACTGTGCTCTTGGATGCTAACAAACAAGCATTTTTTAAATGAAAAAAAAAATCATGTTTTATTGTTGTGTTTGGGCAAAATATCTTGAATAAGATGTGTTTGTGGTTCTTTGTTGGAAAAAGAATCTCTTTTTTTTTGGCCCAAAAACCTCCCTTCAAGCACTGCCCCTTTGCTATTCACTATTTTCAAAAGGTAAACAAGACATCTTTCAAGCTGATACAACATCCTCAAAAATCACTGTGTTAAACATTGATAACCATAGCAAGAACACCTTTTTGATTTGGCAAACAAAGTGTGTTTTGGAAACTGTTGTTGAGATACTCCTTTAACCTGATTGAGAGAACCTTTGCAACTCTGCTTTTCCTTTGGAAGACTGTATGTATCCTCAGCATTTCACATCATAAATACTCTTTCAAATTTTCTCATTAACCATCTCTCTTTTCACTGTCTCTTTGTGTTTATTTGAGACAAAAGGGAATTATTTAAAACCCTGTTTTAAACACTCTTTCAAACTAATTCAAGACCTTCTAATCAAATTGATGTTTTTCTTTTATATACTATGCATACCCCTAGCCATTCATAGAAATAAAATCTCTTTCAAAGTGACACAATAACCATTCTCTCCTTTAATACTCATAGTAAGAAATACCTCTTTCAATTTTGAAAAAAACTTATCTCTTTTTACCACTGTTTCTATTCTTTTGATATAGCAACAAATTTTCCCTTTGTAATCACTATTAAGACACCATTGAATAGTTTTGAGGACTCTTCAAACTCTGTCTACTTTCTTTTTCTATAATCTGTGTAAATAGCTTAGCTATTTCATAGCAAGAAAAAATTCTTAAAATGACACATCAACAATTATCCCTTTCACCATTTTATTCTGCACTATCAAAGTAAAAATCCTCTTTTAAACTTGCAAAGCCTTCATTATTTATCACTCTTTCTAAAAGGTGAACAAACACCTTACAAACTGATAAAAACCTTTTCCCCAAACAATATCTTCCTTTATTTCTAAGAAAAGAGTGAAATTTTGAATAAACACTATGTTTCCCCTTTGAAAACACTGTCCTTTCCTTCTTAGGCAAGCAGACAATTTGTTGGATGAAGGTTTAGCTCGTTCGTCTAAAGTAGTATCTCCTCTTGTTACTAAGAAAAGGTCTTCAAAACAAAACCATTTTTCTTATGTAAAATTGTTTATCATGAATAATTCATATAAATCTAGAAGAGAACTCTTGGCTGCATAGGCACACTGCGCAAAAACCCAAGCACGCCGCGCTCTTTAGAAAAATACTCTGTTAATACCTACAGGCGCACCGCACAATTTTCTAGGCACGTCATGCACTTTTCCAGCCGGTTCTGGAGGCGTTACCAGTGTCAGAATTGGGAAATATGACTCGTTGAAAAGCCATGGAAGTATAATTTCCAAATATACTTGATTTGTTTCATTTGGTGTCCATTTTGTTGTTCAAAAATTGATCTTTCCAACACTGGTAAAAAATGGTGAATCCTGGTGCAGAAATGCATAGTGCTTTTTGCAGTCCACTTTTGGATGCCTTCTCGGTGTCAGAATTGGGCCTAATATGGCTCGTTGGAAATATATGGAAGCATAATTTTCAAATATGCTTGATTGGTTTTATTTGGTGTCCATTTGGTTGTTCAAAATGTGACTGTCCCAACACTGGTCAAAGATGGTGAATGTTGCTACCGAAATACATAGTGTTGTTTGTAGGCTACTTTTGGATGCCTTCCTCTTGTTGGAATTTCACCTGAGATGGATCTTTGGAAAGCCATGGAAGTCTAATTTCCAAATATTCTTGAGGTTGTTCATTTGGTATCAATTTGGTTGTTCAAAAGTTGACTGTCCCAACACTGGTAAAAATGGTGAATCCTGGTGCAGAAATTCTCCTGTGAAGCCCATTTTAAAGTAAAATTCACCCCCTAAACACCATATTCCTTTGAAAATATATAAAAGATCCATAATCTCAAAGAAACTCATGAAAACAATGCTATTGCAGCCCTTTCAAATCATTGGTAAAAACACTGTTTTATGAAATGAAAAGTTACTAAAAACTGTGTTTTTCTTCATTTTGTTTACAAGGGAGATTATCATACAAACCGCTACTGTTGCAGATTTTTTCAATGACCCTTTAGACTTATCATGATGCCTTCTCCTTATCTGCTGATGGAGGTCTTCTTTGACTGAAAATGAAACATGTTTTATCACCCTTTTTTACCATTTGAATGAGCTAAAAGTATCCTTTGATGCTTGCCTTTCATTCATCACTTTGGAGGGAGAATTTTTATAAACCATAAGGGATCTATTTTAAGAGGAAAATTCTCTTTTCACACAATACTTCTGAGTGAATTTTTGTTCATATCAATCTTGAAAAGTCACTTGACACAGAGCTTAGTCTACTAATTTCATCATCGGGATGAGGCTGCTCTTAAATTAAAAACTACGACTTCTAATTTATCCTTTGAAGAAAAACTTTCGAAACATAATGACAGAGGCCTTTAACACCAGCATGCCATTCTTTTGCCTGTGATATGAAATAGGCTTTCAACCTATGAAATATCATTGACTCACCACTGATTTTCAACCTTGTATTTTCAATAGAAAACTTATTCAAACACAATTTGAAACCCTGCTCATGCACCCACTGTTCATCTTTGGAGGAGCTAGCACACAACAAATCTTAAGTCATTTAAAAACATGTTGGCCCTCTGCTTTTAAATGAAGGAGGTCTCATTGATCCTGTTCCTAACCCTCTGCTCTTTAGTGGAGGAGGTCATTATCATGTTTCCCAACCATCTGCTCTTATACTGGAGGAGGTTAACACAATTATGACATTTCATCCACTTGCTTTTTGAAGGAGTTCTTCACAGTCATGACATTTCATCCATTTTCTAAACTGTGTCATATTTCTTTGCCACACATGTCTCTGCTTGTTATATCATAATAGTTAATAAAGTGAACTCTTGACAATCTACTATATGAGGCATATTTTGAAATATGTATCCTTTGTCAAATATCTTTGTGAACCCTTTAAACCAGAAACCACATGACATGTATTTGTAGGTTATTTTCTTGCTAGTCATCATTTACTAACATTTTTTTACTATGTTTGCAGAAGTACATTGGATTTTCTCTTTGACTAGTGTTTTTATCCTAGGCTCAAGGCAAAATAAGAAGTCGTTGTCTTCTTATGTTCAGTTTGATGATGTTTTTTGGAATACTTGGACATTTTTGCTTCTGAGAGAGACACTAAAACACTCTATATCAATCATTATATCAGTTTGGCTTTTGAAACATGTACTTTTGCTTTCTTTTCATTGCAGCTCTCCATCTGGTTACTGGTGGAAAATCTCTTCAACATGAGAGACTTATTTGGATTTGTCTCTTTGTTCTTGTCTGGATATAGTTTGTCATCTTATTTTCACCGGGCAAAGATGCAAAAAATATGACTTTGAACCTTTGAAATCTCCTTCAGTGTCTCATGGAGATTTTGCCCAATCTTAAGCATATTTTTTTAGACTGTGCACATGCTCATCTCTTTCTATATTAGATCTTTGTAGAATTTCTTCTGGACTGGGACAGCAAGACCTCTTAGTGGCGCAGCCTAGGGGTATATGAAGGTTTTCTTTTGCATATTAAGCGCTAATTCATGGCTGGTTGGTATTGAACAAACGATTCTGGCTCAGGCCATTTTTGTTGAGGAAGGGATTCTCTAAAGTGCCACTACCTAACATAGGGGAAACTTTCATTGATTCTAATTGTGTTTGACAAGAAGATAAAGGACAAAAAGGGAGACACTTTGTCAAATATTGGACAGTGAGTTTCATGAGAACCTAGGGGAAAATGATAGTAGACAAGCAAGACCAAGACAACTATAGACAGGGATATTTTACTGAAACAAGACATGACTTTGAAAACTGAATATTTCTCTGATCATAGGCTGACAGGAAGGGTTACGAAAGAAAAAATTTCTTTGTGGGTTTTCTAGATGACAAATTGACATATGGAGATCAGCTTCTAGAAAACTCAGTTAGGAATCTAGTCATCAACAACAGGTGAAAAATACCATAATAAATATGTCCATACTGCTCTAGTGAATCATTGTATGCATATTATGCCTTCATAGTAGGATATGATCCCATTGCTTAGGATGTTCTCATGAATTATCAAAATATTTCCAAACTTCTATTTACTACCCGCCATCAATTTCCATCGCAGGATTATGTTTAGGCCAACCTTCCAGCTTAAGGCCAGTTTCTTCCATAATGTCTCCAAAATGACCAACAAATTATATCTCTATCGCAACAATACTCTTAGGCAACCCATGTAGTCTAACAACTTTGAAAACAGTTAGCAACATGAGTGGCATCACTGGCGAACATGAAAATGTGCCATCTTGGAAAATATGTCACCAACAAAATTGTATCATTTCCTCTCTGCCTAAAGTAATCCAAAAAAAATCCATACTTACCATGTCCCACCACCAGTTCGGAATAGGAAAATGGAATGTACAAATTCCGCATTCTAGCTTCCTTTCATTGACAAATTTTGCAATTCTTCACAAATTTTTCCACTTGAGATCTCATCCTTGGCCAATAATAAAATGACTCAATTGCTCATGTTTTATCACCAAAATGTCTAAATTCCACCACTATGCTTTTCTATGATTAAATTCCGCTCATAGAACAAATTGGTATTACCACCGATTTCTCTAACAATAGACCTCTTGCAAGAAATAATCCAACCACCGACTTATGTCTATCAAAATAGGGTTGAAAGATGCTTCAAATGCTTCCTTGAAATCCAATTTTTTTTATAGAGTTCTTTAAGAAAATCAAAGCTTCAAATACCAATTGGGTTTCTTGAACAAGCATGTTTTTCCTACTCGTGGCATCAACTACCTTATTTGCTTGGCCACTTATATGCTTCCCCAAAGTTAAAACTCTAGATATTCAACCCATTTGGAATGTTTGTGATTCAATTTAGCTTCTGACAACATACTATGTATGGATTATCTCTGAGTATAGCAATAAATTCCTTAGACATTAAATAATGTCTCCACTTCTTCAATGCCCGCACAATTGCATAAAATTCCTTTTTCATAATAAGAGTACTTTCTTCTTGTCTCATTCATCTTCTCACCGAAATATGCCAAGGTGTCCGTCTTCTTGACTCAACACAACCCCAATGGCTTCTCCACCGGCATCACACTTCACTTGAAATGGCTTATTAAAATCAGCAAAAACTAGAACAAGCTTCTCGCTATTCGTTTTTTAAAGCCAAAAATTTCGCCTTCAGTAGTCCATTTGAATGGCTATTTGTCTTTCTTTATAGTTTCAATGATAGGTGCATTAATCTTGCTAAAATTCTTTATGAATTTTCTCAGAACCAATTCCATGGAAACTTCTTACCTCAAAAACACTTTCGTGAAGGCCACTCCAAAATTTTCGATCTTTTTCCGTATCCATCTTTCATTCTTCAAATAGAAACAACAAAACCTGTATATACCAATAATTCTTTCATGAACTAAACACTTCTTTAGATTTATCTGCAAATTCTATTGATGTAATTTATTCAAGACATAATTAAGATGTCTTAAATGTTTTCTTTGTTTTCATTTAAAAACTAATATGTCATCCACATATACTATTACAAATTTACCAATAAATTCCCTTAACACTTCATTCATGAGCCTCATAAAAGTACTAGGTACTGATGGTCCAAAAGTGGCTACCAACCACTCATAAAATCCTTCATTTGTTTTAAAGGTTGTTTTCCATTCATCACCCTCCTTTATCCTATCCGATATCCAATTTTCAAATCTAATTTTGAAAATATTTTGCTCCACACTAAACAAATTCATTAACTCAATCTTATATGGAAGTAAAATCTATACCTGATTGTTATCTTGTTGATTTCTCTTGAATCAATGCACATTCTCCAACCTCCATCTTTCTCTTTTCGTGGACTCAAAGGACCGTAGGTACCGCACATGGACTCAAGATTTCTCTTCTAAGACCTTTGTCAACCAATTCCCAGACTGCTTTCCTTCGATTTCTTCATTCCTTCCTCATGGGAGTCATTCTCGTAGGGTCGATTTGTTTGGAAAATTCGATCCCGGGAATCCAAATATATCTAATGCCGATTTTTCATGTGTGGTAATTAATCGTGAAAATCATCCACAATAATATCACAATACTTTGTCCAACATTTCTCAATCTCTGTCTGAAAATCATAAATCTTTGTGAAGTGCTACTACTTTAGGTTTGCAAACTAAAGAAAAATTCTACCTCCTTCTAACTACAGTACTCTTCCCACTCGCACAAAATCTTAGACTACCTTCGCTGATGGTTCTCCTTCTCCATAGGTATCAATGTTCATGCACTCCATCCTTGAAAAAATTATAAGTAAGTTATTCTTACCATCATGTATCAACATGTATTACGCACGTCAGTGTCCACGCAAGATGTACACACATCCATAGCATCACATCACACATGATCTTGTCCTTAGCCGCCCATCCGTAATTCTATTTCACATTTCTCCTTCACAATCAATCAAAGTCCTTTATGAAGCCATGACACCTTGTAGGGTGTTGGGATGTTCCCTTGTCTTCAATTTTAATTTATCACCTTCATAGAGACCAAATTGTTTGTGCCGCCACTATACATGACCAACTAACAACATTTCCCTTGGAATTTGCAATACCACAATCAAAGTCTTCCTCTCGTGCCGGTTCAACAACTTCTTTTGTTTGTTTTAACAAAACCTTATCGACTCACTAAAGATTCTCCTTTCTCTCGAAGAATTTCTTTCCTTCGTTTCCTGCACAACCTTGTCGCTTCTTTCTCCAACCCGAGCAAATACCGCATTTCTTTGAATGGTACCCATATTCTCTTGGCATTCATAGTGTTTGTGTCCCAATTGGTGACATCCAGGACACCTCACTTCTCTTCCTCAAGCCGCCTCCTCTTCCTTCCGTAGGAACTCATTTCTTCCCCTTTGCACACCTTCCTCGTGGATGCATTCCCCGAGATGAGATGTCGCTAGTTCCATCCCTGGCAGGCCGTAGACCTTCCTTAACACCCAAGATTTGTAGGCACCTCTTCCTTTTCAAAATTACTTTCTCAAGAGTTTTTAGTCTAACTTTCAAGGCCATTTGATAAGCCTCTTTCTAACGTCTTAGGAGACAAAATACCTATCTCATCTTGGATCTCCAACTTGAGACCATTTACATACCCGGGAAACCTTCTCTTATTGTGTCTCGGATTTGTCCAGCCTCTTATAATCACTTTATAAAACTCTATGTGTATTATTTCATTGTCATCAATCTCTGCCTAAGACTTCGCATCCGTCTAAATAATGTAAGATAGTAATCACTAGGAAAAAACTTACCTCCTCAAATTTCGCCACCATTCGGGTCCAACTCTGATTGGTTGTTTACGCTCACCTTCTCTCCTCCGTTTGCACTCCATCCCACCAAAGTGCCGCATATCCCTTCAACCTTGTTACTTCAAACTTAACTTTATCTTCACCCATTTCTTCATAATCAAAGTTGGCTTTTCCCATCTCATTGATCCAAATTTCATCAATTCTTCCTCGATTCAAATTCTCCTACAAAGCTTCGACACTTCAAGTCTAGGATTGGATGTAGACCTCGTGGTCCCGATTTAAGGAGTATCATCTTAGGAGTAACTTTGCACTCCTTTCTTGCCTCTTCTTCAGCTGTGTTCACCGACATCCTCAGATCTGGGTGTCCTAATTCAATCGCTTTCCAATATGGATCGGAATCAGCCGCATGGTCTCCAATACTTCGCATTGGAACCGTCTCGCTTCTTCTTCTACCAAGAACACCTCTAGCAATTCGAACAGCCATGCTGAATTCTTCTTTGGCTTTTAAGCTCGGGCCGCCTCTCAGAAAATTTCTGAAATCGTCTTAATACATCTTCAAATGATGGCACCGTGGTGCAGCTTAAGAGAGCCTCTCTTTTCCTCGCTATAGTTCCCAACCTCTATGAGGAGCATGAGCTTTTCTACTTATGATTATTTCATTCATCAAATTTGAAAATTTGATTAATGAAATTTACAATAGTCTCGTTGTATAAATTCCAACCAATCAAAGCCTCGTATTTTGTATTAAAGTAATTTAAAATGAGTCATAATATTTGAAGTACTTGAGTTATCCTCGGGAACCCTTTTGGATTATCGCATTAAATGTAATTGAAACAACGTTTCAAATCCCGTTGAATGAATACCCAAGTCTTACTAAATATTAGCTCATTAAACTTCCGCATAAAACACTTATTCAACACTCGGCCCACTCCAGTTCTATTCCAATTATTTACTGTGCTACCACTCGAAGGAACGTTGGGCCATACCGAATTTATCAACCTCATGTACTAAGTGCGATTGCCTTTGGATCTTCCACAGTGGATTCAATGACTCACATTTCCTTTAAGAACATAACTTTAACGCTAAAAAAAATGCGAAATAAGAAGTATTGTGTTGGTGACGTGGCAAATTTTAACTCGATCGCATTTTTATTTCCCGAAACCTCTTGACCCAAATTTTATGTGATAATCGTGTATCTTCATAGAACCCACTTACTTTACACCGGTATTGGACTCGTGGTTAACTTAGAATTTTTCCCCAAAATTTCTTTTCGTGTTAACACTATGGTTTGATCTCCAACTATATCGTTCCACCAAATCGCAGCTTATATCACAACACGCTCTAAGCAAACATATATTCAATGCTTTAGATAGAGTTTCAATATCCTCTAAATAAACGTATAATTTCTTCATATGCTTCATGAACAGACGACTTCTTTGAGTTTCTATAATAAAAACTAATCTTATGGATTTCTACAATGTAAGATATGCAAATCAATAAATCACAAAGGTAGAATCCTCCAGAATTTCCCACATAACAAAAATTTATGAAACACGCAAATTTTATTAGAACAGAGATGAAACCTCTCAAATCCCAAGAGATTCTATGGCCACTCCCCCCTTCCTCTCGGTTTAGGGGTTACATTTATAAGTCTTTACATGACTGCTGTCTTTCGAGGACCGGTTTATTCTCATTAAAATAAAAGCCTAATTACATAATATTGCTCTAATTGTATCAATAGAAATCAGTCAGACTGACACGAATCAAATATTAAACTTCTTCAAGCACTAAAATAACCCTATCTCGCTTCCAAGTGCAAATTGTTAAGGTATTGACACTGATGGTGTATTTCCTTTCACATCCGAACCCACCTAGTCACAACATGTGGAAAATTTTCTCACATTGCCGACTAGAATCTAATGCCCTTGCATCAAGGTGGTGGCCACGATTATCCACCTAGATCATTCCTCCCTCCTTAGAAGAAATGGTCCCCATTGCGTTGAGATCCTCCATGAGATTAGGAAAATTATGTTGAAATCAAAGATTAGATTTATCAAGATGTCATGGACTCAAGGTGGACATGGCCGGGATGCGTTTAGTAAATCTAGTTTCTTTATCACTTAGACAAGACATGAGTGGATTCTGCCTCAGGTAGCTTACAAGGAGGTATGAAAAATCAGTGTCGTTGCTACTAGGGGTCATATCAATGGAGTTCTTATCTTGACAAGGTAGAGGAACCTCTCGGTGAGTGAGGAGAAAATGTCCTTGTATTCCTCCATGACTTTGTCCATCTCATTGGCAGCCATGTGGAGCCCTGTTTGGAAGCAGGGCTTACAATATTATTCTTTCAAGATGAGCGAGTTGTAAGGAAAATAAACTTCCTCGGTTTGGGAAACAATCTTATCAGCGTTGTTTTGAAGTAGTCAAAGAGATGATGTGGGGAGGTACTACCTTTGCATCCCTGCATGCTTGGCTTCCCAAAGTAATAACACTAGACTCATACACATCATGTCGCCTCGCATAAGCAGGGTTGGTCCAATAATATACCGCCTATATCAAGAGGATAAATATCACACAATACCTCATCCATGAATGGCTTGATACTATACCTAAGGCGCACACGGGGGCGAACACTAGAGATCTCTCCTCTGGTGAAGCCACCCGATTTTATAAGAATGTGTGTGCTATGGTCGTATAGGGCCAAGTTGCTTTCCACAACCTATACAGAATAACGAGGTTCTTTGGTTTCCGTCATCGACATGGTTCATAGCAGGGAACCCTTCACCCACATTTGCTAACGGAAGAGGCACTTTCTTCCTCCTCTTGATCCTCGGGATCCTCCGGATCTTGGTGGTGGCAACAATGGCACTGATTCAGGACAATGATCTCGGTTCCCTTGTCATTGCCTCTATCTCGGGGTTCGACTTAGATCAAAACATGCATCCGATTTCGTGTTAGAAAATTATATATTATAGAGCAATGCAACACATAAAATATGCGGAAAATAAAAAGCACACAAAACACATAAAACTAGAGAGACACAGATATACTAATTCACCTATTGGGCTACGTCTAATTTTTGGTCAAATTCTACCTTCCTTTATATTATCCAACAAAATGAAGAGACAAAACCTATAGCAGATCTGCTGTAATATCCTATGTTTACTCTGACAGTCTCCCTCTCTGTTTCTCGCTCCGAGAATACACTCATAATACACAGCCGCAATAAAATTCCCTCATATATACAAGGGGGTTGCCTTCTAGGGCAAAAAAAACCCTAATCTAAACATAACTTCTACCGTCAGATCATTTGCCTAATGAACGGCCCAGATTGACTAGAAATTACTATACTTTTACAAGGCAATTTTACATCTGTTTTTAGCTTCGGGGGCGCTGCCCCCGAAAACCCCCTCTAGGGGGGGGCTCTGAAAAGCGCTGCCGCCCCCCCCCGGGACCCCCCACGGCAGTGATTAATTATGGGTGGTGTTGCGGCCCCTTTGAAGGTATAGGGGTCCAATGTTGTGATACAAAGTAAACAAGATAATCAGGCTCCACACCCAACAATCTCCCACTTGGAGACTGATTGTAGCAACTCCATCGCTGCTTCATTTGCTGGACAATGACTCCTCTTTTGGACCTGGCTGTTTCTCATCTTCATCGTCATCCTTGAAGACCAATTGAAACTGAGCATGTTCTCAGTTTCTCCCTGGTTACAACTTTTGTTAGCATATCTGCAAGATTCTGGCTAGTGTCTATCTTTTCCAGCTTCAACTCTCCATCTTCCAATACTGGCCATATGAAATGGTACTTGAGATGTATTTGTTTAGTCTTGGAATGAAATGCTGAGTTATTTGCAAGATGAATAGCACTTTGGATATCACTGTATAGTGTGCCCATATCATGCTTCTTACCCAATTCATCCATAAACCTTTGTAACCAAATCATTTCTTTACTAGCCTCTGTAGCAGCAACATACTCTGCTTCTGTTGTTGAAAGTGCAACAACACTTTGGATTTTTGAAACCCAACTGACAGTTGTTCCACCTACGGTAAATACATATCCTGTAGTGCTCCTCCTGTTATCTCTGTCACCTGCCATATCTGCATCAACATATCCCTGTAGAGCAATGTTTGAACCACCAAAGCATAATGCTTGATTTGTGGTACCTCTCAAATATCTGAGAATCCATTTTATTGCCATCCAATGTTCTTTTCCTGGATTGTTCATGTACCTGCTTACAACTCCCACTGCATGTGCAATATCAGGCCTTGTGCAGACCATTGCATACATTAAGCTTCCAATTGCTGATGCATATGGAAATTTAGACATATAATCCATGTCTTCTTGGGTCTTTGGGCACATCTCCTTACTAAGTTTGAAATGGCTAGCAAAAGGTGTACTAACTGGCTTTGCATTCTTCATATTAAATCTTTTCAACACCTTTTCTATGTACTCATTCTGAGACAGTGTTAATTTGCAATTTTTCCTGTCTCTAGTTATCCTCATACCAAGGATTTGTTTTGCAGCTCCCAAATCCTTCATTGCAAATGAATTTGCCAATTTTCTTTTGAGCACATTGATTTCCTGCATGTTAGACCCTGCAACAAGCATGCCATCTACATACAATAGCAATATAATATAGCTGCCATCATTTTGCCTTTTTAGATAAACACAATGATCAGAGTGACATCTAGAATAACCTTGTTCAAACATGAACTTGTCAAATTTTAGATACCACTGCCTTGGAGCCTGTTTTAAACCATACAAGCTCTTCTTTAACCTGCACACCAATTTTTCTTTCCCTTTTACCTCATATCCTTATGGTTGCTGCATGTATATCTCTTCCTCCAAATCTCCATGGAGAAATGTTGTCTTTACATCTAACTGTT
Organism: Pinus albicaulis; assembly: GCA_034641835.2. Classification (NCBI taxonomy): domain Eukaryota; kingdom Viridiplantae; phylum Streptophyta; class Pinopsida; order Pinales; family Pinaceae; genus Pinus; species Pinus albicaulis. Next base: position 917,826,923 of record CM076583.1, on the reverse strand, counting down.
CAAGATGTAAATCTTCCGCTGCTACAAGACTTAAAATAGTTCTGATTGAATTCATTTTAACAATAGGAGAAAATATTTCATCAAAATCAATACCTTTCTTCTGTGCAAACCCCTTCACCACAAGTCTAGCTTTGTACCTCTTTTTTCCTCCATCTTCTTCCTTCAGCCTGTAAACCCATTTATTCTGCAATGTAGTTTTACCTGCAAGCAACCTGACTAAGTCCCAAGTCTGGTTAAGCATTAAGGAGTTCATCTCTTCTTCCATGGCTAGCTCCCACTTCTTCCTGCTTTCAACCTGCATTGCTTCTTCATAACATTCAGGTTCACCAGAATCAGTCAACAATAAATAATATAATGAAGGAGAGTATCGTTAAGGGGGTCTACTTATCCTGGTAGATCTTCTAACACCACTTTCAGGTGTTTGAGGTGCTTGTTGCTGTTGTGGTGGTTGTTGCTGCTGTGGTTGTTGATCATTATTATTTTCAGGCACCTTTACTTTTTCAGATATCTCATCAAGAACTGTGTATTCCTTGCTTTCTTTTTCCTGTTTCTTTTCCTGCAATTGATTCTTATACAAGACCTTTTCATTGAATATTACATCTCTGCTCCTAATGATTTTGTGATTTTCATAATCATATAAGCGATAACCAAAATCATTAGCACCATATCCAATAAAGGTACATTTCTTTGATTTTTCCTCAAGCTTTGTTATATTTTCTTTATTAATATGGATAAAGGCCTCACAACCAAAAGGCTTTAAAAAATAGTAGTTTACCCTTTTACCTGTCCATGCTTCCTCTGGAATACCACCATCCAAGGAACTTGAAGGCCCTCTGTTTATTAGATAAATAGCAGTATCTACAGCATCTGCCCAATATTGTAAAGGCAATCCTGTATGCAATCTCATGCACCTTGCATGCTCCATGATTGTTCTGTTCATCCTTTCTAACACACCATTTTCTTGTGGTGTTCTTGGAGCTATCTTGTCTCTATGAATTCCATGCTCTGAACAGTACCTATCAAAATCTTTGCTGCAATATTCACCTCCATTTTCTGATCTGAGACACTTCAACTTCTTTCCTGTTTCAATCTCAACCAAAGCTTTCCATTTCTTGAAACTATCAAATACATCAGATTTATTCTGAATACAATAAATCCAAGTTTTTCTAGTTGCATCATCAATAAATGTAACATAATAGCGAGAGCCACCGAGAGATGATACCTGAGCAGGTCCCCATACATCTGTATGCACAAGCTCCAATTTTTCGCTCTTCTTTTCTTTCCCAACTCTGAGAAATCTGACTCTCTTTTGTTTTCCATAAATGAAATTTTCACAGAAATCCAAATCAACATTCTTGAAACCTGGCAACAAATTTCTTGAGTGAAGAATCTTCATTCCCTTCTCACTCATGTGTCCGAGCCTATGATGCCATAATGCTGCATCTGCTCCTTTGGAAGTTAAAGCATTAATAGAGTTAGAAATACCATTGCATAAATACAATGTACCAACCTTTTCACCTTTTGCTATTACCAGTGCTCCTTTGGTGACCTTCCAAGTTTTATCTGTGAAAGTTGTCACACAACCTTCACTGCCTAACTGCCCTGTTGAAATCAGATTTTTCTTCAAATTTGGAACATGCCTTACCTCCTTTAGTAGCCATTGGTTTCCATTCTGTTGTTTTACAAGAACTTTACCCATTCCAACAATTTTACAGGGTTTATCATCACCCAAACGAACTTGTCCAAAATATCCTTGAACATAGTCATGAAAATATTTCTTATCGGGTGTGGCATGGAATGAAGCCCCTGAATCTACAACCCAAGAATCAGTAACATTTTCGAAAGAAAGAATCAAAGCATCTTGTAACACATCACCTGTCACATTTGCTTCATGATTGTTTTCTTGTTGTGTGTCTCCTTCTTTTCCCTTCCGAGATCTATAGTCTTTCTTTAGGTGTCCTTTCTTTCCGCAATTCTAGCACACTATCCCCGATCTGGACTTGGATCTACCTTTCCTTGATTTACTGCGATATCCTGAGCTCTTTCCTCTTTCCATTCTTCTTCCCCTAGAATCTGCACTCAAAGCATTACCCAATGTCTCACCAGAGCTTTTCCGTCACATTTCCTCGCTAAGGATAGCACCAACAACATCATCAAACTTTAAAGTACTAGATCCAGAGACAGAGTTAATAATGGCCATTACTAAACCATTCCAACTCTCTGGCAATGAGCACAAGAATAACAGAGCTCTAACTTCATCATCAAAGTTTACCCCTACAGAACTTAACTGACTGGTAACTGTATTAAATTCATTTAAATGATCTGCAACAGATCCACCTTCCGACATCTTCATATTAAATAGTCGTTTCATAAGAAATACCTTGTTTGAGGCCGAGGGTTTTTCATATAGTTTCACCAACGTCTGCATCAAACCCTCTATTGTTGTTTCCTTCGAAATATTGAAGGCGACTGACGCTGCAAGGCACAAACGTACTGTTCCGAGTGCCTTTCTATCAAGAATGTTCCATTCTGCGTCTGTCATGGTCGCCAGCTTCTTTGTTTTTCCGCTCAATGGTAGGTACAGATCTTTCTGATACAGATAATATTCCATATGCATCTTCCACAACGGGAAGTTTTGGTCGTTAAATTTCTTGACCCTAAACTTACCATCATCTGCCATTGCTCCCACTTGAACCAGGAACCCTTATTTCCTGCGAGTTTATCAGCCAAATATACCTTCGGCTCCGATACCAGTTGTTAGAAAATTATATGTTATGGAGCAATGCAACACATAAAATATGCAGAAAATAAAAGCACACAAAACACATAAAACTAGAGAGACACAGATATACGTGGTTCACCCAGTTTGGGCTACGTCCACCCCGAACAACCAGTCCTTCCTTTCTATTATCCAGCAAAAAAGAAGAGACAAAAACTACAGCAGATCCATTGTAATATCCTCTGTTCTCTCTCACAGTCTCCCTCTCCGTTTCTCGCTCCGAGAATACACACATAATACACAGCCGCAATAAAATACCCTCATATATACAAGGGGGTTGCCGTCTAGGGCAAAAAACCCTAATCTAAACATAACTTCTACCGTCAAATCATTTGCCTAATGAACGACCCAGATTGACTAGAAATTACTATACTTTTACAAGGCGGCCCTTTGAAGGTATAGGGGTCCAATGTTGTGATACAAAGTAAACAAGATAATCAGGCTCCACACCCAACATTCCGGTGCCTTTAGTTCAGCCACGAACGACTGTTTGGCTTGACACTCGTTTGCGCTGTGAGTGGAGCTGTTATGAAATTCACACCACTTCCCTGTGTCCTTCTTTGGATTTGTGGTGTTTTTCTGAGTCGCCCCGCTTTGGCCTTCGCTCTGCTCCCAGTCAGGTGTCAAGCTCGGATTCGCGGATCCAAAGTCTCGCTTCTTCTCGCTTAACACTGATTCAAAAGATAGCGATATGACGTGCCAAGCGATGTAATGTCGAGGAACTCCATTTCCGAATGTGTTCGTGAAGACAACATTGTGATTGAGCACCAAATGTATCTTTGAATCTTAATACCCAACTTTGTGCGTAGGGTTTGGAAAAAAATTCGTCAATTCATGCACATCTTGATCCCTTTGTTGCCGCAAAGATGGTCCATTGATGTACTTGTCTTCATGCTCTCCAAGTAATATTATTCCTTGATTCTATCTCAAAAACAAATTCCAAGTGGGTACGGCCTAGAACAGAGAGGGCCCCGTTGTCCTTTTTTCATAGTACGTTTCCACCGCCCTTGACACGGGGGCGGCTTTAAGGAGTGCAAAAATAACACATTTTTTTCGCTGGAGAAACGTAATCAAAAACTTCTAGAAAATTCAACCATTTGTCCACTACATCGCATCTATATGGCCCTCAACATAGAATGTGAAATTTACATGTACCTTGAAGGGAGTGCTCTCCAGAGTGGCCGTTGGATGCAGATGTGCCACATGTGGGCACTGCCAAGGATCCGAACAAATTTATCCATCATCGCATTCCTTTGTTTCTCAAGGACCTCGAGCAATATTTTGATAGGATCTCCTAATCCCTCGTCTTTCTTTCTTTCACCATGGGAGGTCGTCTGGGTTTGCGAGGTTGATCTTGTAACAACAACCAGACCGAGCTCTAACCCCTTATACCCGACCGTGCTGTGGGATGCTGCAAGAAAAATGAGAAAGAGTTGCATCCTCTCGATACCACCGATTCTACTTATGCAAGAATGCAATAGAATACACATATAACCATAAAGACAAAGATGCAAAGGGAAATAACACTTCATTTCATTAAGAAGGACAAAGAATCGAAATTTTCTTACGTACATAATGGAAATAAAATAGCTAGGTGCCGGTAGCCTTCTAAGAAGAGATGTGATGGCTACATGCCTCCGAATTAGGTTACAATGAGGTCTAAGGCCATCTATTGTTGAGAAATAATGAAACCCTAAACATCCAAAAAATAACCGCAGGAGATGAAGCGCTAAAACTATGGGCCCCGTTTAGGTAAATTGGCGTTTCAACTTCCTAGACATAACTTGGCATACGATCTCTCGTCTGATGCGCATCATACCTCATTAGAAATATATAATTGAGGAGTATAAATTTTGTTGTGAGTAACATCAGTCCATGGTGGACCCATGTTGCTCTCGGTTTTCCCAAAAACGTATTAAGGTCTCAAAAGGCTCTGGAAGTTCAGATCCAAAAAAATACTAAAAATAGTAAGTTGTGTCGAAACTCGAAAAATTGAAAGAACTACAAAGGTCCAAATGGAATAGGTGGGTGGCTACCAATATCCATGTGGCTCATATTAGGGACTTCAAACGGCTCCAAAAAGTTTAGGAACCGACAACCTCGCTAAAAATAGTAAAAGAAGCCAGTGAAAAGCCGCAAGAATTGATGGTGTTGGTCCAAATGCAATAAGTGGGTGGCCATCGATATTCACTCGTATCATTCCTCCTCTTAGAGAAGTAATGTTCCACATTGTATCAGACCCTCCACAGATGATGAGGCAATTTTGCTGAACTCGGGTATTAGATTTATCAGTATGTCATGGACCTGTACATGCCGGGATGCGTTTACTAAATATGGTTTCTTTATTAGCCTCTGTGATGTGTGGACTTTGTCAAATGACAGGTAAGGACAACACGTGGTGGTGTGTCGTATCGATCAATGAGGTTGAGTCCGTTGTGTTGTAGAGGAACCATTGTGAGTGAGGAGAAAATGTCCTCGTATTCCTCCATATCTTTGTCCATCTCTCGTCGTGTACCGTGCAGTGAGCCCCGTTTCGAGGGTGAGGCCACAATATTATTCTTTCTCATGTGAGCGAGTTGTAAGGAAAATAAATTTCCTTGTTTGGGAAACAATCTTACCGCGTTGTTTGCGCAGTCAAAGAGATGACAAGGGAGGCGTACCACCTCTAGTATCATGTACAAGCTATTTCCAAAGTAATAATAACAACATGAGGCCTAGAATTTCAAGACACTTCATGTCACCTCCATAAGAAGGGCTGGCCCAATAATACATCACGGCATCAAGAGGAGTAACATCACACAATTCCTCATTCGTGAATGGCTTGATACCGTACTCTTAAGGCGACATCGTCTTCCCTAGAGATCTCTCTCGCGTGAAGCCACCCGATTATATACAAATTTCGTGGGTGTGATATGGTTGGTAGGCTAAGCCGCTTCAAGACCTCTCGCCGAATATTTTTGGCTTCCACTATCGACAAGGAAATCGCAGAAGTGGAGAACCCTTCACCCACATATGTGAATGAAAGAGGTAATCGCGCCTCTTATGGATTCTCAAGGATCCTCCCTTTGAATCTTAGCAGGGAAAAAAATGGCACCGGGAATCCACATCAATGACATTCTTCCCTTTTCATTTCCCTTTGTATCGTTCGACTCAGATCAAAACATGCATTGATTCTATTGCTCTTAGTTCGGCCACCAATGAATTTTTGGCCCGACACTCGTTTGTGCCGTGAGTGGGCCGTTATGAAATTCACACCACTTCCCGTGTCCTTTATTTGGATTTTTGATGTTGTTCGAGTCACCGTTTTGCCTTTCCCTTGTTTCGTGGTTCAAGGGCGTCTTTCCCTAGCTTCGAATTCGTGATCCAAAGTCTCTTCTTCTTCTACTTAAATTTCTGCTCGATTCGGGCAAAGATAGCGATATGCCGTGCCAAGTGATGTAATGTCGAGGAACTCCATTTCCTCCCCGAAGTGTCTATGCATAAAGCCGTGTACTTGAGCACCAAATGTCTCTCTAAATCTTTATACCCAACTTTGTGCGTAGGGTAATATACATACCACAATTCGTGCACATCTTGATCCCTTGTTGCCGCAATAAGTGGTCCATTGGATGTACTTGTCCTCATGGGGGATTTCCCACTAGGTAATATTATTCCCTGATGCCATCTTGAAACGAATTCCAAGTGGGTGTAGCCTAGAATAGAGAGGGTCCCCCGTCGTCCTTTTTCATAGTACATTTCCCACCTATCCTTGACATGGGGGGTGATCTCATGAGTGAAAGTAATCTTTTCTCTACCGAGAAATCAAGTAGAAATGAGGCACACCCTTCTAGAAAATTCAACCATCTATCAACGACATCTCGCATCTATCTCGTCTTGTAACAATGTGTGAATGTCAAATTTTACCCTTAATAGACTGAAGGAGTGTTTCTCCGCAGTGGATGTTGGATGCAGATGGCACCGTAGGTGGTAGCCGTTGAAGGATCTGGAAAAAGTTATCCATCATCGCTGTTTCCTTGTTTCTCGAGGGGCTCCTCGAGCGATATTTTGATGGGGACTTCCTCGCTTCCTCATCTTTCTTTCTTCATGGAGGTGGTCATGGTTTGCGAGGCCGATCTTGCAAAGGTTCAAACTGCATGGAGCCCTAACCCTTATACCGACCGCGTGCTGCAAAGAAAACATAGAAATAGTAGATCTGCTTCCGACACCACCGATCAAAATTTATGAACACAAAAAAATACACATATAACCATAAATACAAAGATGCAAAGGAAATAACACTTCATTTCATTAATATCAAAGAACTCGAAATTTGCTTAGAGACATAATGGAAATAAAATAGCTGTGGCGCTAGTAGCTTATCTCTAAGAAGAGATGTGGCATTTACATGCCTATTAACTATGTTACAATGAGGCTCGAAGGCCTATTTATTGTTTAGGAAAATGCAAAACCATAAACATCCAAAAAACCTAACCGTAGGAGATGAAGCGCCAAAACTATGGGCCTCGTTTGGGTAAATTGGTGTTTCAACTTCCCGAGGACGTAACTTTGGCATACGATCTCCGTTTGACGTGCATCATACCTTCGTTAGAACTATCTATCCAAGTGCATAACTTTTGGTGTGAGTAACATCAGTCCATGGACCCATGCTTTCGCTCCCGGGCTTTCCCAAAAAACGTCTTTTAGGGCTTCAAACAGCTCGGAAGTTCAAGACCCGAAAATTGCTAAAAATAGTAAGTTGTGCCAAAAACTCGAAAAATGAAAGATCTCGATGTGTGAGCTCAGCCGGAATAGTGCATGGCTACCAAGATCCACGTGGCTCATTAGGGCCTCCGAATGGCTTTGAAATTTCAGAACCGACAACTTGCTAAAAATAGTAAGTTGTGATGAAAGTGAAAAGTCATAAGAATCGATGAAAGGGTCCAAATGGAATAGGTGGGTGGCCACCGATATCCACTTGAATCATTCCTCCTCCTTAGAATAAATGGTCCTCATTGCGTTGAGATTCTCCATGAGATGAGGAAATTACTAACCGGGTATTAGATTCCGTCGAAGATGTCATGGACTCTGTGCGTACATGCTAGATGCGTTTAGTAAATATCATTTCTTTATCGGCCTCGTATAGTACATTCATGGATTATGTCCGTGTAGCCATATATATGAAAATTAGGTGGTGGCATCAGGTCGATCAATGGAGTGCTTGTCCTGTAACAAAGGTAGAGGAACCAGGAGTGAGAAGAAAATGTCCTCATATTCCTCCACGAATTTGTCCATATACCGTAGCCGCACAGGTGGAGCCATGTTTCAGGTTGTGGCCACAATATTATTTTTTCTATGTGAGCGAGTTGTATGAAAATAAATTTCCTGGTTTGGAAAACAATCTTACCGCGTTTTTTTGCGCAGTCAAAGAGATGACAGGAGGCGGTACCACCTATGGTATCCGCATGCTATTTCCAAAGTACACAACAACACGAGGCCTAGACTCATACACAACATGTTGCCTTATGGGGCATGTTTGGCTCAATAATACATCGCTGAAATCAAGAAGAGAAACATCACACAATACCTCTTCTATGAATGGCTTGATACCGTACGAAAGGTGGTTAATCGCTAAAGGCATCGTACATCTTCCCCGGGCAGTTTTCACCACCGTATACGCGCTTGCAGGTGTGCTATGGCCTGCAGGTTGAGCTTCTTCACAAACTCGGCAAAATGAGGTTCTTTTGGCTTCAAGCTACTCAAAAAGGAATTGCAAAAGTGGAGAACCCTTCACCCACATATGCTTAAAGAAGAGGTGTGCCCTCCTTTGGACTTCGATCCTCCCTTCCGGACTGCAAGAAAAATTTTATACTCTGTGATCCGCATCAGCGCATCCGTTTCCCTTGTCATTGCCTCTTCTCCGGGTTCTAACTCAGGATCAAAAACATGCACGGATTCGTGTGCCTTTAGTTTGACCACCAACGACCGTTTGGCTCGACACTCATTTGTGCCGTGAGTGGAGTCGTTATGAAATTCAATCCACTTCCCCATGTCCTTATTTGGATTTGTGGTGTTGTTTTGAGTCACATTGCTTTGGCCTTACCCCTTGTTCTCCGTGCTTCCGTGGGCGCTCTTTCCCCCGGCTTCGGATTTGCGGATCCAAAGTCTTTTCTTCTTTCTCACTTAAATTTCTGCTCAATCTTGGCGGCATGTTGACATGCCGTGCCAAGCGATGTAATATCGAGGAACTCCATTTCCTCCTAAATGTGTCTCTGCAGCATGCTTTTGTACTGAGCACCAAATTTCTCTCTCGAATATTTATTATTAAGTTGTACAAAACCGAAACTTAAATAACTAATGGTGTGAGTCCAAATGGAATAGGGTGGCTACTAATATCCATGTGGCTCATTAGGGTTTCCAAAACGACTCGAAAGTTCAGAACCGGTAACTTGCTAAAAATAGTAAGTTCTCAGTTGAAAGTGGTGGCCGCAAGAATTGATGGCCACCGATATCCACCTAGATCAAGAAAGAAGGAGATGCGTTGTTTGGAAGCTATAGGAAAGATGGAGGATGCATATGGGGGATCTGTCAGAACGGACATCCTTAGGTAGGAAGATGTCAAATATTTGAGCTTCCTCTGAGGAAGGATAATTTATAATAAATATACATGAGGGTAGCAAGGGAGTAAATAATATAAGGAGTTAGGAAGGAGGGAATGAGAAGCATCTAGTTAATGGTTCTCTGATATGGTGATTAGAATGTTTCCATTCTAAGCCACCAATGACTCGTTATAGAGTTATATTTATTTTAACACGTAAAACAGGGTTCGAAATGGGTGAGTTTGAGGGAATGCAAACAAAGGCAACATAGACTCCCAAAACTCCGATAGGGTCTTGGTTATCCATGTGCTTCTGTTTTAGCCACAAATGTAGCTCGTAGAAATCAAATTCATAGCGACATTAAATAATTTTAAAATAGGCATCTGGCTAGGGGTATGAGGTCGAGATTGGTTTGCGAGTTGTAGAATGTCTTCTACAAACATTTGGTACGGTGAATGACCTCGACAAATTGATGAGCGAATTTACATGACTCCGCAACACTATGTGATTTTGGATTTATCTAAGCCACTCATTTCTTACCTTTACCCTTAGGAGTCATTTTTTCTGGTTTTGGCCTTAGGTGCCATGCTCGATCGGTATGCATCAGTACAAGACTTTTAAATCAAGCGAGAGAAGGACAAGTTTTGAATATGAAGGGCGATTAAGGAAATGACAACTCATTGCAAATGAAATTATAATTTTAAAGAATTCTTGAAGGAGGAGGTAAAGCAAATAATAAAATGAGATCGTTGGAAATTTTATAGGTCGCACTTCTGGGTTTAACGGCCATGGCTAACAATCAAAAGAGGTTTATTTCATAACTATGCGATTAACAAATTACCTAATCAAATTATTGGCCATCGTGGATGAGATTTAACGGTATAATTGGAACGTGGCACAACGGATAGGTATGTGGAGGGATATGAATGATTAGTGGACCAATGGTTGTGGCGCGGAAAAAAATAGTCGTGAGGGTTGAAACCGAGGTGGATTTTCGCGGGGAGGGGGGGGGGGGTGGGTACCTCCCAGCTTCTAGTTTTAGGTGGAGGGGGTGTGAAGTTATACAATGCTAACACGTCGCGTAAAAGGGAGGCCATTAATACCGGAGTCTGCATTTCACCCCCCTCCCCCGCTCGTGTTAACAAGAAAATTTCAATTGGGGGGGGGGGTTGGGGGGGTTGTGAAGTTGATCTCCACCATAGATCTTAGGGGAGCTCGAGATCTAATACAAAATTGCAAGAACTTTATCTCCAAAATGATTTAATCGCTTTTTGGTTAGCTTACTATAATAAAATGGATATGCACATATATATCATTTTAATAAATAAATTATTTAGAAACTGCTCAAAGGTTTGAAAACATAAATAAATTAAAAACTTTATATTTTGAAATTCACACATTTAAACGCGCTCATTTAAACACTAAAGTATTTCTCAAAATTTTTTATCTATGCTCTCAAATGTTTCCTTTTGCTCAATTTATTTAGAGCAAACTACTCTATCATTTTTTTTCTAACATGGATATAATAAAATATAATTTTCCTAACATTTGTAAATTTTTTCTTTTTCATCCATAGTCTAACTTAACATATCTTTTTATTTTCAAACTACCATGCTAACTTATCAAAAAAAAATAATGTTACAACAAAGAGGTAAATTAATAAATTTCCTTTGTTTTCAGTGATTTAAGAATATTTATATAATATCATCACTAATTATGGATGTTTTCTTCTTCTCTATGAAGCATGATCTTTCAACCTTAATTTTGTACCATGATCCCACACTCTTGAGGATTCCCACACTAAGACAAGATTGTGCATGCCGTCTTCAAAACTTTGCACATACTTGGAATGTCAAGGTTTTTTGGAAAACATATGGATACGAGCAAACAATTGGTCAACCAATCCTATGTGCAACAAATTTCTAGTCTATTCATGCACCGAAATCAGCTTCCGCACTAATTTTGGGCTCGACTAATTAACACATCTTCGAGAGAAAATCGAGACATGGTTTATGTTCATAATGATATTTTCAAGATTCCACATGAGTTAGAATGCACCCATGTTGTACATATTGAATTTTATAATAATTAATTCTTCAACTCGAAATTTGGATCGCTTTCAAACCTAACTTCCTACTCGATTTGTGAACAAGATGAGGGTGAATCTCAAAATTATGGAACATGAGTTTTTCTCCCAAGATAGGAAATTGAGTACATCACGGCCATTTATGAAATTTTGTCATGGTGATGAAATACAAAGGGTCTATCAGAGGAGATTTGTTAAAAATGCACGTATTTCCAAATTTCGAATCATGCATAAATTTGAACAAATGGGTCAAGTTATAGCTCAAATTCATAATGTAACTTGTATAAAAAGACCATCCATGTCCCGTGCTAAAGAATGATAAATGTTATTATAATATTATTTTGTTGGTTTTGATCTTGAGTATGTGGCTACTAATGCAGAAGACTAACTTAATTTTAATGCAAGGATTCTAATGCTAGGTTCTCCCCGATCTCTTGTGTATTTTATAATCATTTTAGTTAATTAACTTTAATTTATGAAAGGGTGTGAGCCGGGAGTGGTAGGGCCTATCACACTACCTCAATACCCCTCTATTTTAATATTTATTTTGTGGTTTGTAGATCTAGAATTGGTGTACATATTCTATTTACAATCTTGGCATATCAACTCGTGTGGGTTATTTTAACTCAAATGAATCTATGTTTTTCATTTCCTAAACTTACTCTTCTTCTCATATTCACTCAACAATTTGACTATCATTGCTTGGTATTTTGATCTAGAAACTTGGGATTATAAGGGGAGATTATTTTTAATCACTTTATTTTATTTGGCTATGTGAATCAATGGACCATTACATATAATAGACTATGGAGATAAAATAATTATAAACTCTAAATTACGCTATTCTAAGCTTGAGAGATGATCTATCTAGTATCAATTTAATATTAAAATTATAGTTTGATTATAGATTTGATGTCTTACGAGGTGTACTCACATAAATATATTCAAGTGAATTGGATCCATAATTTTTTAATTACCATTGATATAAGAGTGGAAATACTTCAAACTTATAAAAATTTCCCCGCCACCACGTAAAGCACGTCCAACCTATGAACCTTGGAAGCTTTGTTTTCTTTATTGTAACTCGAGATTATAGTTAGACTATAAGACCACTTTCAGTTATTCCTTGAACAGTTGATAACTTTTTAATTTGACTTGTGTCGAGATTTTATTTGTAAGTATATGTTATGAATCTTGTTATACTAATAACCTTACTTTCCTAACACCAAAAAGGATTTGGATTTTTTCTTAAGATAGTTGTTGGCCAAAATTATCATTTGGTTTATGATTAGATTATATAGAACAAAGTATGTCTTTTGTTTTATATGGCTATTTTATCACTATAGTCGATTCAATTTATGTGAGAACATGCACTTGTAATGATGATATACATTGAGTGCAAGAATACTTACTCGACAAAGAAAGAATTTAATCTTTTTAAATCATAAATTTGTAACCCCCATCCGGATAAATACTTGTTCGATTTGCATCTTAGGAGCCACAAAATACTTTATCTTCTACATATTTTTTGTATTTAGTGTCATGAATATAATTTCCAATCCTTAAGTTTTATTAAGGCAGATCCTCGTTGAACCGTGTTTTGGAGGTTGTTAGCCTCCACAATGTCCTGGTTATCATAGGTTGGATATTATGAATTTAAGGTATCTTTAAAAACTACTAAACTTTAAGTTTGGTAGATAGCTCCATCAGAAACTCGTAGAGGGTTTCTGAGGGAAATCAGGCCAAGGTTTGACTAGATGAAGAGTGATTTTAGGCTAGTTAGGTTAGCTCTAGGGTTTTCAAAGATTGATTTTTTTTTTAATTTTTAATTTTTTTTAATTAATATTTATTTATTTATTTTAATTAATTAATTAAATTAATTTTTTCTCGCTAGGATTAGGGATGAAAACTAGTAGATAGGTCAAAGTATCAAAGGGTTACAACCGCAAAGATATGGAGGAGCAAGATAGCAAATGGGTTTTATGATGGGTTTAAGATTTTGTTCTGCAGTAGTGTAGGGTTTGAAAATGAAGGAGGATCTGGCAATGAACAATGTGTCATGAATTCATTAAAATAGAAGGAAGATTACAAATGGCATTCCCAAACAAAATAAAGCTTTCATGAAAGAATTTTTCTTATCAAACTTTAGGAAAATCACTAAGGAAAAAAATATATGGAAAGGAAACACGTATATCATTTATATAAAACTATAACAGAAAAAATACAACATCAAAACTCACTCGCACATGAATTCATAGATAATAGTCAAGTAACTCGTCCTTTGATTTCCCGAATAAAAAGCTAAATGAACAAGCTACTATAGTCTCACCCTTTCATGTCCAACCATAAAAATGACATTAAATGCATAAATATACGAAACCATTTCCCTCTCGTGGGTTGAATCCTAGAGTGTAGGAGTAGTTCACATGATTCCCTCACCTAAACCTAAAGACTAGGAGGTTAACAAAAATCTCCTCAAGATAGAAAAATTGATACATTTTACCATGAAATATATTTACAAGCATGTATCCACCTATTTTTCACTCTAACCATCCTATTTACACCCCATATGATCATTACAAAATAAAAAATGACAAATTACATCAAGAGAAGTCGAGATGGACCGAGTCAACTAAGAAAATTAGCTTCTAGGCAAAAAAAAATGGTAAATATCAGCAAAGCGCAACATGCCAAGAGAAAACGAGCGACTTGGTGCAAGAGGCTTTTGGAGGCATTCTCGAGGTCCAACCCATATGAACAGGATGGAGAAAAGCCTTGCTTATCCGGCTACATGATATAATACTCAAGACCGAAAATACTACTCAGAAATTCTCAAAAATTAAATTCTCCCACAAGTACACCAAAACACAACGAACTTTGAAAAATGTGCATAAAGGTGTTTTTAGTGGTTATTTGACATTCCGTACCCTCCAGAATCTATTGACATGGATGTCCAGGTTGAATTTGATGCAGAGGTCACTAGAAACCCAAATATGTAAGTAATTTTGGCATTTGAGCCCCCCCCAAGAAAATCACAACGTGAGGCACACTCGCGTTGACTAAGGACTCCGTGTAAAAAAATATCCAAAAAGTCCAAAACTTCAAGATTTTCCAAAATTCTCTCCACCAGCCAAATGTCTTAATTTACTCCCAAAGACTCCGAGATGGTATGATAAGGCCGTAGGAAGCATCAACAAGAAAAATCTAACTTTACACTTCTTCTTCATTCATTAGGTTTCTTTGAGTTTTTCCTTCAATCGCTTGATTTTGCCTAAGATATCCAATTTCTGTGTAGCAGTGCATAACATGTAATTTAATGTTATTGCCTGGTCTGATGTTTTTCAAGAGTTTTCCAAATTACCATTGACTCTATCAAGCCAATATTCCCCGTCCTCGTTTAATTTCCGTCAAAAATGAGCTCATCCACTATCATTTGGGTCCTTGTGAGATACTTTTGTTGTTGAAGTGCCCTTTGAGGTTCTAGTCCTCGACTCTTTCTTCTTACCTTCTCTTCATTCTCATATGAATCATCTATGTCAACTACTTCTTTTCCTTTACATATTCCTTTGCTTAACATCAACTTTATGCCTATCCAAGAGTAGCTGATTTACCTTCAATTGCATATTCCCTTCTATAGGAATGAAATCAAGAAATTAGCCTTCGAAAGCTATCCTTATGTTCTATTTTCTCATCATATTTCTCCATGATGACCTCCTCTCATATTTTGTGCCATACACTTTCCTCCAAGTCCGCTATGTCGGGCACACATGGAATGGCTCCTCATCTAGCAAAGGTGCCTCATGCCGTGATGGTTATCCCCGTTCCGCTTATGTAGGCTTGGGCTCCTAAAATGTTTGGAGAAAACACAAGCCTTCTTCCTCTATGTTTGAGTCATCTTAGCCCTAGTGTCCTCTTGACTCAAATTAGATGAGCCAATTTCCTTGCTCGATGTCATTGATATGTAATTGGCTAGCAGGTTGACCGGCAAGGGGAAAAAAGACATTTGGAATAAATGAATGTCTCCCAAGAGAAGCCCATCCGAGTGATCCGGTGTGTGACAATGATTTTTATGATGGCATGGTGGAAAAGACTCGGATTTATGATCACTCTATGCCGCACTTTCTCCGCCATTTTAACCAAGATTTTGTAGAGGTAGTAGGGTAGGTTGAGAGGTTTCCACCTCATGAAGTGCATTATAAATCTAACATGATATTTGTATAACCTTGAGAATATACCTCACATGTGAAATAATTTCCACATTTCCTCATTAATGGAGCAAACTTGTCAATCGTATGTCCAAAAAGGAAAACCTTCTTAATGGCATCTTTGTAGTGACTTTCGATGAAGGCTTTGTAATTTTGCACATCCAAATATGAGCTTCTGAACCACTTTTCCCCACTATTTGTATCTTATGGGCTTGTAGCTATGGCCTTTGTTACACCATTTTTTGGTCATCTAACCTACTATCATTAGATGGACCTGGTACACCATGTAAGACCAATTTTACCCTAAGTAAAATTTCTTTCACTATGTAAAATAACTTAATAAAACACATTTATTAGGTTGTTTATGGTCTAAACAGAAACTCCAAAAGGAAATATTAAACAAACCTATATTTGTTTGATTTTCCTCAAGGAATAATTAATTAAACAATAATTTAATTATTATTCATGGTCATGTTTAACCCAAAACAAAGAAATTAATTAGATAAATCTTTATTTATCTTATTATTTTCTAGGAATAATTATTTAAATCTTATTTAAATAATATTCCTTGTTAAATATGACTAAATCACCCATAAATAATTAAATAAATCATTATTTATTTGATTATCTTTCAACCACTTCTTAAAATGATAAATAAATTATTTTATTTATTTATTATTCACAAAGGTAAAGGGATTTGACCCAAGTCAGCATTTTTTCCAACAAATATAATAAAATATTCCCATAAAAGGTATTCCAGATTTGCTAATGTTATTTTAATCATGCACCAAGATCTAGAATGACCCAATATTTTGTTATAAATAGGAGGTCTTCCTACCATTCTTCACCTTTTGCTGCCCATTACATCACTCGATCTATACTCTTGGTCTAACTTTGAGCCATTATCATTGTCATATTTTCCATTATTTGTCAGAGCTTCCCTTTGAGTTCTATCTTTGTCCTGGTTTCTACACCAACAGGAGAAAGAAATGCTAGATCCGAAGTGCCGAGGACTTCCAAGAACCTATCCCATTGAGGAGAATTGGAAACACCTTCTTTGCTTTTCCTCCCAGTGCCCTTAATACAAAATTGTTTCAAAATATTGTTCTCTGTCATCTATTGGATGTATGGTGCAAAACCTTTATTTTTACCGCTTAATGTCTCTTTATGCATAGATCTGGATTTGCAAGATTCTGTCTTGATCAACTAACTGGCAGATTTGAAGATATTAAGAAGCCATATTCTATGTTAGGGCTATAATTTATAGCGTAGCTAAAGTGGTATTTTTTTGTACGTTTTCGACAAAAGATTCATACTAACACATATGGTGTTTGTGCATGTTGAACATGTGCAGCGTCATGTTCATGTGGTATTGTGTGCATGTTTTGCATTTAGTGTCATGTACATGTGGTATTGTGTGCATGTTATACATATGGTGTTGTGTGCATGTCGTACGCTCGCTATTGTGTACATGTGGTATTGTGTGCATGTTGTAAACTCGGTTCGTGTACATGTGATATACTCTGTGTACATGTTGTACATGGTGTTGTGTACATATAGTGTTGTCTTCATGTTGTACATGCGGTGTTGTGTACATGTGATGATGTGTACATGTGTGCTGTGTACATGCTGCATGGATTTGGTGATGTGTACATGTCGTACATGTTGTGTTTTGTACATGGGGTACCATATTATGTGTATTGTGTAGCTGTTGTATCGTGACATATGTATCTATCAGGTTAGGTAGTACTCAATGTATGTAGATGTATCGTGGCTGATACTAGGTGTAGGTGTATGTAATGTGTGGTATCAGACACCGTGTGCAAATGTGTGTATGCATGTGTTGTACAATGTGTGTATGTGTACGTGATTGAGGAGAAGAGAAGGCATTGGTGCTTTCCTGGGTTGGTAATTGATCCGGGTAAAAATAAAAAGGACAACGAACAAGCAGAAGCAAAGAACCGATCAAGGATAAGTATGAATATTTTATTTCAGTTTTTTATTATGCATATGTGATCTATGATTATGATTATTATGGCTTCATGTGATCTATGATTTTTATTTATGATGGCTTACATTTTGAAAACTAAGCAAGTGAGATATGTTTATACATAATGATTTGATTGAAGAGATATTTTACTTATTATGATAGGAAGTAAACAAATTGCAAAGGCAACTTTATCGTTGAGCTACCAATGAGGTATGATTTGGAATTTATTTCAATAACTTTTGAATTAATGGAAATTATGTGCTTGGTATAGGAAAGCATGGAAATTTCTGGTTTGGGTGGTTGAAATTAGAAGGAACATGCAACAATATTCTTAGCAACAACAAGAAGGGAATTGAACATGCAAATAACATCTCTTGTAAAGAATTTAGGAGTAGGCCATGGGACACTAAGACTCAATAGTATCCATTGATTTCCACATTCTATGACTGGTATGGTATTTTATATGTATGCCTTATTTTTTGGACCTTCCGATGCAAGGAAACTCCGATAAGGGAAAGATAATTTGAGTGGACTGTAGAAAAGAAGGATGCTAATAGAAATTGAAGGTGTGTGACTTCATAGAAGAGGGTGACCATATTTCCCGAGGGAAAATGTAGTTAGGTAGAAGGGTAGGCTAGAGAATGAATTTCGTCATTAGCATTTCCAGAGATGGAATCAAAAGCACATTGGGGTTGTGCCCGAATAATGAGTTATAACTATTCACTAATAGAACAAGTATTAAGGATCGTAACACTCGATATTGATGGGTTTGAATTTGGCAAGGGATTCTATATTTACTAGGAAGGAGGTGAATCCTATTATTAGCTTTGGAGGGTGGAGGTGAGCCTAGATTCTCCCTTGTTGCAAATGGTGTATTTTATCGTTTTATTTGCTAGTTAGAGAAAAATGTGCATATGTATACGTGTATATTATTATAAATATTGTATCGAGATGTGGCTATAAATCTCCATATAGTATGATTATTTTATGGTTGAAAGAAATATGTATAATATATGTGGTTATTATTGTAAATATCTTAATGATTTTTGTTATAAATCCCCCCGTAGTGGTATGATTGTCATGTTTTCAACATAATGTTATTTAAAACATCATGTTGAGCCATGTTATAAAGTTCCATAGGTAGTATGTTTTGTTTGAAGTAAATGTTTATAATGTGAGATCCCATATTCATTATTGAAGTATGCATGCCAGAGGTGATTGGATGAAAGAGATTTGGTTGCCTAATCTATGGTTGAGCTTGAGACGTGGAAGTCTCGATCAGTTGGTATTTTCATATATTAATAAGAGCTTGATTATGTCGGTGATATTGTTGGATGAGTTTCAATAGTTCCTATGCTAGTTTTTTATTGGTTATTAATTAGAGACTTTGAGATTAAAATGCATTCTCAAGAAAATGTACAACCAAAATAAAATTTATAAGAACCAATAGGATTAAATATGATGATGTCAACCATGAGGGGATGATTCACCATTTATGGGGTAAAAAGTAAAAATATTTAAAAATAATAAAATAATAAAAACTGCTTTTTCAACTTGTATTTTCAACTTATTCAAGCAGGTTTTATCAAAATTCAAGCGGAGTACTGCTGGATGCAAAATTTGATTCCTTCATTCAGGAGTACCCATGTTGTATACTTACAAACCTTGCTATTAATAAAACAATGATAAATACATGAAAAATATAATTGCAATCACGGTTTTTCATGTATTTCTCATTTTTCGTAGAAAGTGGTCGATCAAAATTATGAAACATGGGTACTCCTTGCATGAGGAATAAAAATTTTTCATATAATGATAAGCACAAATTTGAAATTTTATAAACCAAGGAGATAAGTTGAAAATACGAGTTGAAAAAGTATTTTTTTCTTTTTTTCCCTCTAACATTTGATGATGTAATCTAATCTTATTTATTATTTCCATTATTATTTTATAATTTCTTTAGCTCCAATTTATACCTCAAAATTCCCTAATAATTTTGTTGGTTACATTATGTATGTTATTTATGGCTCTTGTCATGAATGGTTTAGCTATTTATTAGTTGATGAATGTATGAACTAAAAAGTGTTGTTTCAAACTTATGTGGAGAGGGAATATGTCTTTCTTGGCGATCCTCGCATGAATCTCGTACTACTATGATCAGATATCCATTAATGACTTGTAGCTTTATGTTTTCCATGTGTGTTAATGAAATGTCTAGAGTGTTCTAGGAAGTCTAGGTTATATGTCTTTGATTTGAGATTGAATGCTATATTTTCATCATGTGTCAATAATTATTTTGGAAAGTCTCGGGAAGTTCTAGGTAGTGGTCTAGAGGGTGGCCTAGGACAGGCTCTGTATCCTAGACCACACCTCTCGAACTAGGCAGTTGGGGCACAACCGCATGGAGTGAAATGTTATGCATGTGGTTGAGGTTTATAACCGCATGACGACCTTGTCATGCATGAATTTTGGGGTTAAGTCAGTGAGAAAATCATCCCAACCTGGGGTCATTACATGGGGTGGCTTTTGGCCCCCGAGTGTCTTGTAGGCTCGAGGGATGTTGTGAGTTGATATTTTGTGGTAAGTTTGTAGTCCTCACTTCATTAACTAGAGCTTGGAGGTTGGGCCATGTCATAATACCTCTTTAACTGTTTACCCTAAAAGCTAGTGAAATTAGTAAAATGGTGGAGGCTATTGCCAATACCTTATTCCTCAAGCAGGTATCTTTTCATTCAACTTTGATGAGGGGGATATATTTCCGAATAACATGCACGTTTATCAGTTTCCGCTTGTAATTCATGTCCTAACTCAACACCTATGGAGCATGTCTCTCCCTTTTCCCATGAATGTCTTGTTCATCCTTTCCATAACTCCATTATGCCAATGTGTATGGATTATTCTTCTTTAATTGTGATACCACATTTCTAAAAAATTTTGAATTGTCTCACATAATTATCAACCATTATATATTCTCAACACCTTAATTTTTGTCTCTATCTCAGGTTTTCCACAAGATCCTTAAACTTTTTAATTTTTCAAAGACTACATCTAATTAAATAACACGTGTATTCCTCGATAAATCATCTATAGATAAGACATTAATACACTAATTTAACTAATCATGGAACCAACATATATCCAAACACATGAATGTGCACCAAATATAATATTCCCTTTGACCTCATTAAAGAAAAGGAGAATACCTGGACAGGCTTCCCATAAAAACAATGTTCATAGAAATCTGAATCCAAAGAGAAATTATACATAAATTTTACCATACCATTACAATGTAGTACTCTAGTCTTCTCTTGACATATGTCCTAGTTCCTGATACCACAACATAGTCTTTTTCCATAAGCTACAAGAGTTTTTTCTTCTTCTTCTCCAATTCTCTTTAAAAATAGAATCTGTTTCACCCATCACTAGCAATGCTTCCCAACAAATAATATAGAGTTTAAATTCAAACTCCCTCAAATATACCATTTCCCCTTGAACCATTTTGTAGGGGTAGTCCTATCAAAAACTATTTTTACACTTGCATCACTATTCTTGCTTACATAAAATCAAATTTTTGGATAATTGTGGGATGTGTAAAATACTAGGGAGTATTCTAACTCTCCGCCCATGAGCTTCAACTTCACTTTTCTTCATCCTCAGATAGTGGTTGCTCATTTATTCTAATAAAACATCACCTGTTCAAATATTTCATACTTGAAATACAAATCCATGTGAGGAGGCATATGAAATAATGTTCTTGATTCAACCATCCATGCCACATGATCTACGTGTGTACTTGAAGAAGCCAAGTACATATCCCTCCTTCATCCGGAGGAGCCAGCTGTGCAAATGGAATGTCTTTAGATCCCATCCCTTTGTTAGGAATTTTAGATTTTTAATCCATTTTAGAATTCCTTTCACATCTCCAACATACCTTTTACAAACTTTCTTGAAGATTTATATCTTCCTCTATATTTAGATATCCCACTCAAGGACTTATTTTTATTTCTATTATGGGAATTCTTACAGATAGGCATCTCACTTTTGTCTTTCCATGTTTTTATGTCTCATGTCCTATAATAGCAAGGATCAAACCACTTCATACAGAGCTTTAAAGTAGTTACATTACTACATATGGCAACAATTAGACTATCCCACGAGTCTAGTAGAGAAAATAACAAACTTATGCACTTATCTTTATCTGAAATATTAATTTCAATAGATTATAGTTGACTTATCATAGTATTTGTTGCATATAAATTATCTCTTATTGAGATCGATTTAAAATTTATTCACCAATAAATTAAACTAATACAAAGCCCCTAACTTGTCCCACAAATCCTTTATTATAGCTTTCCTTGAAAAAATTAGTAATACTAACCTGAGAGACACAATCATATTATTCTCATTTCCTTTCAATCAAACTTGGTCCAATATTTTATTTACATTATTTTTGGTGTAGTACATGTATCCATGATGATGCAATCAATATTTGTCCACAAACAAATCTTCCATTTTATCTATAACTCAAAACCTCTACCATTGAATCTCTCAATATCTATCTTTGAATTACTCACTATTTCCCTTTCACAACAAGAATCACTTCATGATATCTCCCACTATAACAAGGTCTAACACAAGCCCAAGCCAAAACCCTTAGCCACAAAGGCATCCCATCAAGTCAAAACTTTGATACAAAAGTAGGCTTTAACCCTCCAGAATTTAATACTAAGCAAAAAATATATTAATTAAAACATAAAATATGTAATGAAAACACAATAATAATATAAAGATTTTATTATGAACACCAAAATATTTTTCAACATATATAGATATATTATTATATAAAGTATTATAATACAATATAAATCCCTAGGAACCATGAATCACCAATCCAGGTATCCTAGATTAGAATATGTTATGTTCGTAATTTGCAAGTTTGGCAATACAAACTACTATGAGGCAACATATGAACCACTTTTAGATTCTAGGATTCCAGCCTTCCAATCCCGTAGAGCGATATCTCTATAAATGTGTTTAAAGATGTGATCTTTAAGCTCCTAAGAAATGGAGAGCAGGCTAGCTATGAAGAGTATGAGTTTTTTTTTTTGGTTTGTTTTTGCTGGGCAAGGACATGGAAGGTGAAGGAAGTTCAAATAAAGGGTGAAGATGTATGCAAGTGAAGGGATGATTTAGCTGATAAGATAGGAAAAAGCAACTTAACCATCAACTATGGAGTCATAAGAGGATTTAATTGGACAACAAGGTTCAAGAGTAATCCATGAGGCAAGTCATCTATGTCAAAGGATCTCTTAAGTTGATTTTATGGAATGAAAGCAAAAGGAAATGGAGAAGAAACAATGAAGAACAAAGAGTGTAAACTCTCAAGATCAAGTAAGTGCTTTGAAACTATCTTGCTTTGGCATACATTACTGAAGGAAAAACATAAAAGGTAATCTGAGATTAGGTAAGTGCTTTGAAACTAGCCCGCATTGAAGCACCTTCAATAGAAAAATTAGAAAACACTTAGAATAACTTAAGATCAAAAAGTGACTTCTAACCTATCTTTCTTTCAAAGATACTCTATAAGAAAACACAGATGATAATCACAAAGAGCGATCTAAGATCAGGTAAGTGATTTGAAACCAACTTGTTTCAATGTACCTTTAAGGAAAACTTTCAAATGAGGAAAACATATAGATAGAGCTTATCAATAAGAGTAGGTAAATGTCAAGAGTAAATCCTAGCTCTATATTTATCAGTTTCCTTATCGTAGAAAGTGATTTAATGGAAAACATAAAGAGAAATCAAAATTGACAATGAGAAACATCACCATCGACATAAATCAAAGATCCCATAAATCAACAACTTGTATTTGATGTTCAAACTAAGCATAATCAAAGAAGCTCCGATAATCTCTACAAATAAACTTATCATTTTAGCTTATGTATCTTCAATCGTTAAACATATGACTTTAGTAGCTTCGAAAAACTATTACATAATCGGATATCCAGAGACCAACCATTACAATGTGGTCCTTAAGGATAATTTATAAGAAATGAGGAAGGTATGAATTCTAAGGGTCAAGTATCATTAATTATCATTACTGCAATCTTCTAGCCTTTGAAAACCATGCAAGGCATAAGGCAAATTTATCTACCAGAATCCTACTTCATAATCAGTTTCTACTTTTGAGGCTTAATGGTCGAAAAAAATGGCTCTCAAGCCATTTTATCTTTAAAATCTCTTTTCACGTATTGCCAGAAATAAGTCTCTGATTTGTATAAATTGTTCCACTGTCTCTGTTGGGCTAACATTTTGTTTTATGTGAATTAGGCTCCTTTCTGCTTTTCTATGAGGCTACAAGTTTCTTTAGTAGTCGTAGAGGTTTTGCTTTGGTGTTGGAGAGGGTTCAATTGGCCTTCCGAGTGGCGTGGAAACTTTCATGGACTCGACAGATGTCTTTGTCTTTTTCTAAAACTCTTTTGTCTACTTTTAGGTTCTGCGTTTTAGGCCTAACTGGGTCTCATTTTTTCGTGTCTCTACCCCAGGCCTTTGACACTTTAAACACTAGATCACGTTCTTAATCTTCTGACAATCCACTTTTAATCCTTCAATTTAACGATACACTTTGGCCGCTTCTCTTTTTCCGATTTGTTCCGTGGTGTATGTGAAAGTTCGATGGCGTGGTAGGGTTTGAATAGGCTCACAATGATATTTAATGAAATCATATCTAAAAACTCTTTCAGATGTCAAGAATCGTGGTCTCGGGAACTAATATTCCGCGTTCCAAAGCACTCTTCTGTCCGACTCTGTGGGAGAGAGTGTGTTTTTCGATCTTATATCCCGCAAAACACAAACATGTTAAGAAATTGGGGGAGGGGAGGGGGATGATGATTTGGAGGCTTGTGGAGAAGGTGGAAGTGATGGAAAACAATGGTGGCAAGCGAAGAAATGACAGAAAAATGACCGTGGTAAGGACGGTGTCGCTTTGGTGAACTTCTTGTGTGAGGGCGATTTCTAGACCGTCCGATTAGACGATGAGCGATGATCAATGGTCAAATTTGTACGATGGGGTCATTTAGACGAAGTGAAATATCTTAAAGGGGAAACACCAAAGTTTAACCTTTGGGCTGACTACAAAGAAAAAAAAATGTAAAACGAGAAGAAAATGGGGCCTCGATGGTGGTGGGACTAGGGGCGAAGAAAGAATGTGGATCGTCCGATTTATAAGGAGATCAACGGTGGTGATTTCCAGAAATAATTTGGAAGTCAGATGGTGCCAATGTGGATGGAAACGTGATGAACATGAGCCGTTAATCTAGATCTAATGGACTAATAAGATTGAATAATGAAACACAAGGTGGAAGATGAGCGATAAGGTAGAAAATGGCTGGAGGTATATGCGCGAGGTCAATCAGCTTGTGTTTTGTCCAATTCATGCGATACCATACATTTACGTCACATGTCCAGGAAAACCTCTTATATCGCCCGGCTTTCCGGAGCGTTAACATTCGGGACAAGAATGGCGCGATATGTTTGTGGACCGTCTGGGATGCTGGCAAAGGAGATCCTATGCATGAGGTGCGAGCGCGATATGGGAAAGTGCACCTGCGAGGGCGGCCATTGTGGTTCGATCACACACGTATCACGCAAATGGACGGTCGTGATCGCATGGATTGGATTCGTGTTTAAAAAAATGTGAAAATGGAAAGGGGAAGCACTTTATGGAACAAATTACGATCCGTGGAGATCGATGGTGCATGTTGACTGCCACCATTTCTTCGTCGTGGTAAATAAACAAGAAAAAGGCATTTTGTTGTGGTTTTTAAAGGCTTTAAGCATCAAATATCAGATCTGGTTCTAAGTGAGGGGGGGTTAAGCCATATAATCCCTCGTGGGCTTATCTTTCAAATAGAGCTGATAAAGTGTTTTTATGCCTTTTCAAAGGTTTTTGGGTTTTTTCTGCCATCTTCGGCCTTTTTAGCGTCCGGTCAGCAGGGCCGGGGGTCATATGAAGAAAGGAGGCCAGAGACATAAGCCCTCGGGGGCTAAAATTGATATAGTGTAAAATAGAAGGTTTTTTAGGCCAATTTAGTGCTTTTGTGCTAAATGAGGGTCTAAAAGAAGAGGGAAAAAGGGTTTTCAACCTGGGATGAGGGTAATATGAGGCTTAAAAAGGATTTTAGGATGAAATGAGGATTGTGAGGGGATATCAGGATTTGAAAGGGGGAAAAAGTGATGAATAATGGAGGTTTTGTGAGGGGATATAGGGCAAATGGAGGCCTTTTACAATGCTTTCTCATAAAAGTGAGGCTTTATTGACACAAGATTGAGGATTGCTTCTGTGAGGAAAAAATACATGAAGGTCATGTCTGGTAGGTTTTCAATGAAAATTTTCCCTTGAAGACTTAGGGAAACCACTATTTGCACTGCTTGCTATGCCAAAAAATTATAGGTGGCTAACAATGGCTCCACATGGGGATGGCATCTTCCCCCGAAGATGTCAAGAATCGAAAATTTAATTTGAAGTAGGCCGTATGCTCCTGGGATCTTTAACCATCATTTCTTCTTTGATCAAATTTCATACAAATCGCTTTAAAAATATCATATCAAGAACAACATTCTCCAAAACAATCTACCTACCCATCCTATCGTCCTATATTTTTTCTTCCAGGTGCATTTAGACTTGTATACCTTTTACATCATTTTTTTATTTAAAGTAGTAAAAACACTAATCTAATTTCTACCCTTATTCCTCCATGAGACCAGATTAAACAGTTGGCCTCATAGCTTCTCTACCTATACTAATATCTGCTAAGATTAAACTGTCTAGCATATTTCTTTCTCTACATTCTACAACAGAAATTTAAAAACAGTGAAACCAGGATTAGACTGTCTGGTTTGTTGTGGGTCCATGGCATAAAGACAGTTGCACATGAACTGAACTTTGCAGGAAATTGAAACCAAAATTGTGAAGGCTGGACATTGTAAAACTTTAGAGCATCCTTCTTTCTTTTGTGACTCATATTTTGAGTTTGTTAGAGTCACTTCTCTTCTTCAATTCAGCTCTGGTTTTGAGTTTGTTAGAGCTTATTTTTCTTCTTTCTTTGCTGGTTCAGGTTTTGAGCATATTAGAACCAGCTTTTCTCTTTCTTTGGCTCAGGTTTTGGGCTGATTTGAGCCTTTCTTTGGAACTTCAAAGGTTCAAGTTTTGAGCTTGTCTGAACCTTTTCTTTCATCTATTTTTTTTCTTTTTTTCTTTTTATGAAACTGAACAAAGCAATGGTATTTACAATGAAAGTGAAAATTTTAAAATCTGAATTTTTAGCAGTAATAATGTTTGAGCATCCTGCCATCGAAAGGACCCCCAAACCTATCTGTACCATCTAACTCTTGAAGGAAGAATGCATTTGGACCAATGGTGGACTGAATAATGTAAGGACCTTGCCACAAACTGTCAAATTTTCCATGCTTTCCTTTATCTTCTCTTCTAGAGTCCCACTTGAGTACCTTGTCTCCAATTTTGAAGTCACAAGCTTTTGTTCTTTTTTCAAACAACTTTTTAATGTTCTCTTGTACTTTCTGAGCTCTGTTGTAGACTTCTTCCCTTGTTTGCTGGAGATGTATTGTTTGATTGATCTTTCTTACCATGTTGTCCTCTTCTGACTGTATTTCTTAGACTAATTTTATCACTGGTACACCTAGGCTGGTAGGAAACACTGCATCTACTCCATAAACAAGCTGGTAAGAGGAAATTCCAATGGATTTCTTTGTGGAAAATCTATCTGCCCACAAAGCATGCACCAAATTGTTATGCCATGATTTTTTATTCTCTTCAAGCAGCTTCTTGATGATGGTCACCAAACTTTTATTTGATGATTCTGCTAGCCCATTACCCTGAGGGTAATAAGCAGTGGAATGACCAAGTGCAATCTGATACCTGTGACAAAAATCAATCATATTTTTGGAACCAAAAGTGGCAGCATTATCAGTAATAATCTTCCTAGGGTATCCAAATCTAGATAGGATATGGTCTTAAAGGAATTTTATGATAACAGAATCTGTGGCATTCCTAGAAGGGATTGCCTCTATCCATTTCATGAAATAGTCAGTGGCTATGAAAATCCATTTGTGTTGGGCAGAGGAAGCAGGATGGATATCTCCTATAAAATCTAGGCCCCACTGTTGAAAAGGAGCTTCAATAGTGATGGGTTGTAATGGTAAAGGGAGGAGTTTTCTTTTGCCCTCAAAAATTTGGCACTTGTGACAGGAAACTATAATTTTATGGACATCTTGGAAGAGGGTGGGCCAGTAATAGCCAGCTCTAAGGATTTTATTGGCTATGGTTTTCTAGTAGAGATGACCTCCACACTCTCCTTCATGGAATTCATGCTTGATCCTCTCTGCATCAACTTCAGGCAAACATTTAAGCAATAAACCATTAGCATTTTTCCAATATAAACATTCAATTAAAATGCAATAATTCCTAGCTTTCAACTTTAAGAACCTTGCCTTAGTCTTTGATAAATCAGGAGGAGAATTAAGATTTGTAAGCACATACAAGATGTCAGCATACCAAGGTGAGTTTTGAAGCTACTCTTCAACAGTGGGAGCAGGAAATTCTTCATGTTCATCCAAGGCATCTATCATGTTAATGTCAAGGGCTTGTAGGTTAGATCCAGCCACTAATTGAGCTAGGCCCTGACCTTTAATGACTTTTGTGGGTTTGATTTCCAAATCATACTCTAGTATTACTGCAATCCACTTACCCCTCTTTCCATCTGGGTCTTGTGACAAGATGTCTTTTACCACTATGTTAGGCACATAAGCAATGATGTGAGAATGCAGAATATACACCCTAAAATCATTTAAGGCCTTTACCAAGGCATAGGCCTATTTTTCCATGATATTGTATTTCAAGGGTGCATCTCTTAGTGCCTTGCTAAAAAATGCTATTGGCTGCTCTTGTCCCTCTGGATTTTTCTGCAATAGGACAGCAACCATAGTATGCTCTGATGCAAAGGAGAAAATGAGGAAATCTTTTGTGAAATTTGGGTTGATTAGCACTGGTGCCCGGATAAGTGCATGTTTTACCAATTCAAAGGACTTTTTGGCTTCTACAATCCACTTAACTCCCACTTATTTCTTAAGCATATTAGTCATGTTTCTAAGGAGCTCTACCAAGTTGGGAATAAACCTCTTTAAGAAGTTAATCTTCCCAATGAAGGACTGCAATTCCTTTATGTTCCTCAGGTGGCTAATCTGTAGTATTCCCTCAAATATTTTTGGATCTATTTTAATCCCCTTTTCGGATATAATATGGCCAAGAAGTTTACCTTATTGTAGGCCAAACACTGTCTTCTTGGGATTTAAAGATAGCCCAAACCTTCTGCACTTTTCAAAGACCTTTCTTAGATGTTTAAGGTGCTCTTCATCAGTTTTGGAATAAATTGTTACGTCATCGAGATAAATTACAATGAAGTGCCCTATTTCCTCTAAAAATGCAATGTCCATGGCCCTTTGAAAAGTGGCCCCAGCATTCATTAATCCAAAAGGCATTTTCACATACATGAAAGTGCCCCAAGGAGTGGCAAAAGTTGTCTTGAGTTGAACTTCTGGGAGTACTAAAACTTGGTTGTACCCTGAAAAACCATATAACAGAGAAATCATCTTTGAAACAACTACTCTTTATAGGATGTGTTCCATTTTGGGTAAAGGGTAATTGTCTTTTAGGGAGGCTCTGTTAAGGTTTATAAAATCAATGCACAGTCTGATTTCTCCTGTCTTTTCCCTCACAACTACAAGGTTATAAATCCAATATAAAAACCTCACAGGCACTATGATTCCTGCCTCATACATTTTCTTAATTTCCTTTTCCACTAAAGGCAGTTGAACTGGGTTGATTCTGCGCAGTTTTTTCCTAAAGGGTTTCTGGTTTTCTTTTAATGGGATATTATGTTGGATAATCTTTGTGTCATAGGCTTTTAAGTCCTCATAACTCCAGGCAAACACATCAACAAACTCTTTGAATAGATCAATGTATTTTTGTTTGATATGGGCAGGCAAAGACTTGGATAATTTAATGATTTTAGGCTTATCTTTGCTACCTATGTTGCATTCTTCAACATCTGACTCAGTGTGATCTATAGTGGGTTCCTTTGCCACATCATTGAAATCAAAAAGGTCCTCTAAGGGTTCTAATCCACTAGGCATGCTTTTGTCTTTGGACTGCAGCACCTTTATGTCTTCTTTATCTGTTTTCATGTATTCTTCAGTTTGTTTTTCAAATTATTTGGTCAACGTGTTTATTTCTGTATTGGGGGATGGTTTTTCTTCATCAGGAGGCTTTTCATCTAAACAGTTTTCATTGGATTTAGAATCTGAATTAGGTAATTCGAATTCATTCCTGCAGAGCAAGAAATCTTCTATCTGTTTGTCACCCTCAAAGACC
This sequence comes from Pinus albicaulis, assembly GCA_034641835.2. NCBI lineage: Eukaryota > Viridiplantae > Streptophyta > Pinopsida > Pinales > Pinaceae > Pinus > Pinus albicaulis. Next base: position 917,796,837 of record CM076583.1, on the reverse strand, counting down.
TGCCAATATTTTTCATTATCTAGCACTGCAAGTCTGTATTTTTCTTGAATAATGATCTGTTTGTCACTAGGTAATTCTTGATATGAACTAGCAGCGCAGGCCAATCCATTTGCAATTATGTTTTGACTCCTAGGGACAAACACAAGCTCATACTCTACACTTTTTTTCAGAAAATCCATGGCATTGTTTCTATATGCCCTTAATCTAGGATGCTTTGCAGTATACTCTCCATTTAGTTGCTTGATGAATAATTCTGAGTCCCCTTGAACAATTATCTTCTTTGCTCCTAATTCTTCCAATAGATGCAATCCTAGGATGAGAACCTCATAATCTGCAACGTTGTTTGTGCACGTAAAGTCTAGCTTGAAAGCATGGCTTTCTGTGTAATTGTTTTCAGTGTTATGCAACCATACCCCAGCTCCTGCATTCTTTTTAGTGCAAGATCCATCAAAGTTCATGCACCATAAGGGACTATTTGTAGGATTGACATCATTTTCATTCTTAATCCCATGTTCACCATTATGTTGTATTCTGAGGTCTGCACCATGTTGTGATGTGTCTTGTTCTTCAGGATTTTCATGGAGTTTAGAGTGATGGGTAATCTGTTGTTTGCAATCTTGGCCTTTTTCACTCTGGTTTTTTGTTTCAGCACACTGTTCAAAGATTTCTCTCTCGTTTTCCTCTATATCTATAACTGCCATTATTTCTAGATTTGGGGCCTCTAATTGGTTGTTTGAATTTATGTCTTCCAGCTCTGGCTTATTTATGGATTCATCATTGTAAAGGATAAAAGAGTCTAGGCCTATATGGACAGAGTAAAGAGGGGAATTTTCAGGCTTTTCTGGGCTACTAACCATGAATTTCATGTGTGCCTCTCTATATAGTCTTCTAAGCTGGCTAAAGACAGGGATAGTGGCATATGTCCCATCCATCTGCATTGTACCTTGCAACTTGGCACCCATCATCTTGACAGCAACATGCCATACTTAGGAGGTACATCAGCCACCACAACATCCATGACCATGCACTTGGCTGGGATTTGATTCAAATTCACACAAATATCTTTGATTAGGCCAAGGTATTTCACTCTGTTAGAGTCGAAAGAATATAAATCCTTGTAAGGTCTGGTTATCTCTAGTCCTAGCCTTTCCATTATCACCTTTGGCATTAGGTTGTGTGAAGCTCCAGAGTCATGCATAACATTATGTAGCATTTTTTCATGGATATTGAGGCTGACATAGAAAGGAGGTACTACCCCTTCCTAAAATTTCCCTTCAATTTTTGGGCCAAACAAGAGAGCTAGTTGATCATCATTTAAATTGACAGTGTCACTGTTTTCTTCTAAGTTTAAAGCTTTCAAAATTTGACTCTTATATACATCTTGGGTGGCCAGCTCAGTGAGAGGGACAGAAATTTTAATTTTGGCTATTTCACTCTCCAAACTGAAAGGAGAATGACTCTTTCAGGGGTTCAATTATGTCTTGTTGGGCACCATTTTATTAGCAAGATCAGCTTGTTGATTTTCAGCATGTACAATGTTTGAAGTTGTTTTATCAGGAGCATTAGCTGCAATGCTAGTGCTGCTAGATTCTTGACTTTATTTGTCACTGGCTTGGGTGTCCTTATCTTTGTTTTTACCAGATTTCTCAGTTGCTAATTTACTGCTTTCAGCAGTCACTTTAGGAGTCTTTCTAGGTCTTTTCTTAATGGTGATTTCAGAGGCCTTTGGTTTGGGATTATCTATTTTCATTTTGCTTCTGAGGTCATATTGTTCTCTAACCTGCATGATGGCATTTTTGAATCCTAACCTATAGTCCTCAGTTTCCAACCTTTCCTCATCCCAATGTGAGTATGAGGTTTGGTTATCTTCTGTGGAAAAAGTGTGATCCTGGTCATCTACTTCCACCATGTTTATGATAGTCCCCTCTGATTCTTCTATTATCCCTTCATCCTCATCAAGGAAACTCTCTTGGAAGGGAGGTATGACTTGTTGATTAGATTCTCTTTGTCTATTTTGGGGATTTTTTCTCCTAAAGTTTTGGTTCTGGTTTTGATTTTGGTTTCTGTTCTGATTAGTTTCTTGGATGACCAATTTCTCCATCATTCTTTCCATCCTCTCCATTTTTTTGGCTAGATTATCATATTTGGGATCAGATGAAGAAGCTATGTTTTCATCCCTATAGGTTACCTTTTTCTCAGCTCTCATCCTATCTCGTTTTTCAATCAAGTTTTCCTCTACACTCACTGCTCCTTTCTGCATGTCTTCCATTGTGTTATAATCTCTCTCCCTAAGCTGGTAGGCCATATCAGCATCAAAGCCTTCAGGGTATTTCACTAAGGCCATCCCTTGGGGAGGTTTCATATGTGGTGGAAGAGCATTGTAGATGTTGTTAAATCTAGTAGAGTAGTCCTGGACACTCTCTCCTTGATTTCTTTTAAGATTCTTATATTCTTCTAGGATTTGGAGAGGGTTGCTTCTGACTTCCCATTTTTTTATAAAAGTTTGAAGCAAGGATGGTAGATCATTGATGCTATTAGGAGGTAATCCTTTAAACCACTTCTTCATCTCTCCTCCTAAACTTTGAGCGAAGATCCTCATCTTAATTGTCTCATCCTCTATTTCCATGTAGTCAAAGGCATCTTCCATCATGTCTACATGGTGTTGAGTTGTGGTAGATTATTTCCCAGTGAAGTGAGGAATTTTAGACTGATATTCATTTGGTAAAGGAGCTAAAGGTTGTGGTAACACCAAAGGAGCATACCATGCTGCCATGATGATGTTTTGTGGAGGTAAAGAATGGGCTTGAGCAGCAGGTATATGAATGCCAGAAATGCTAGGACCAACAGCAAAAGGTTGAGCAGATCTAGGGTGAGAGAGGCCCAAGTTATAAATGAAACGTATATCAGGAGGTGTGGATTGAGAGGTTTCTCTGTTACCAATACGCTGATCACTATGAATATGTGAGTTTGGAAGCTCAAAGTTTGTCTGATCTAAACTACTCAATGACTTAGTTCTTGGTGAATTACTTGGTAAGTCTAAATCAAACTGAGTATCTAATAGAGCTACAAGACTCTCAAGTGCTTAATTAGCTCTATGAATGTGTCTGACAATAGTGGGGTCCCTATATTAAGAAGGCTTCCTAATAATACTTTCAGGATTGTCCACTATTTCAGGGGGGTTTGGATTAGGACAAGCTCTGGTATGGATTGTTCTTGAAGCCAGTATGTATCAAGAGGCAAACTATTTTCAAACAAAGAAGCTTAATCCTATGTGTTTCCTTTAAATTCGATGATGTTGTAATGAAACTAGCCTCCCAGTGGAGTCTTGTGAAAACAAAGATAATCAGCATGCCTACTGATCACCAGTGGAGTCTTTGGTCATTCAAGAACTGTGGAGTCGCCAGGTGGAAGGTTTAAAGTGTTTTGAAGGAGATTTACTGTCCACCACAGTGATTTACTACCAAACTAAGGCTAATAGGGTCTGATTCCCCAGCGGAGTCACTAGAATGTTAGGGTCCCTGTAATTTGCAAGTTTGGCGGATACAAACTACAAAGCCAACATATGAACCACTTTAGGATTCAAGGATCTAGCCCTCCTGAATCCAGTGAGGGATCTCTCTTAATTGTGTCTAAAGATGTGATATTTAAAGCATGAAATGTGATATTAGGCTAGTTATGAAGAGCATGAGTTTTGTTTGATTTTTTGTTTTTGGTTGGGCAAGGACATGATGAAGGTGAAGGCAGTTTAAATGAAGGGTGAAAGTGTATGCAAGTGAAGGGATGATTCAGTTGATAAGATAGGCAAAATCAACTTCGAACCATTGGGCTATGGAGTCATAAAAGGATTTAATTGGACAGCAAGGTGCAAGAATGATCCATGGGGCAAGTCATCTATGTTAAAGGATCTCTTAAAGTTGATTTTATGGAATGAAAAAAAACAAGAAATGAAGAACAAAACAAATGAAAAACTAAGAGCAGCCTGAGATCAAGTAAGTACTTTGAAACTATCTTGCTTCGGCATACACTTATGAGAGTAATCTGAGATCAAGTAAGAGCTTTGAAACTAGCCTGCATTGATGTACTTTCAATAAAAAACATTCAAAATACTTAGAATAGCTTAAGATCAAGTAAGGACTTTGAACCTATCCTGCTTTCAGCATATTCTATGAGAAAACACAGATGATAAATATAAAGAGTAATTTAAGATCAGGTAAGTGCTTTGTAACTAACCTGCTTCAATGTACTCTTAATGGAAACTTTAAAAGGGGTGAAAACATAGAAATAAAGCTTATCAGTGAGAGTAGGGTACTGTTAAGAGTAAATCCTAGCTTTTTATTTTCTATTCTTTATCAGATAAAATGGAGAGAGTGAAAATACCAAAGAAAATAACAATTAACAATCAGAAACACATCACCATTGACATAGACCAGGATCCCATAAATCAGCTTGTATTTGATGTTCAAACTAGTTACAATCTTCAAGCTTGGTAGGTCTCTGCAACTTCAACTTCTCATATCAGCTTATGTATCTTCAATTGCAACAGGGCTTCAGCAAACTATTACATGCAATAATATATCCAAAGACCAACCATTACAATGTGGTCATCAAGGAGAATTTATAAGAAAATCTGGAAGTGGGAGAGCTTCTAGGGGTCAAGTATCATTAATTTCACAATCAATGCAATCCCTAGCCTTTGAAAACAAGGCAAGACATAAGACAGGAATGTAGTCAACCTATAACTCTGCTTCATAACTATGTTTCTACTTTTTGAGGCTTAAGAGTTGAAAAGATTGACTTCAGGATTGTTTTTTGTCTTCGAAATCACTTTGCTGACAATTAGAAATAATTTCTCTTGATTTGTATTAACTGTTCAGCTGTCTTTAAGCCAATATCTTCTGTTCTAGCAATAACTAGGCCTTCTTTGATTTCTGTGAGGCTGAAGGTGTCTTTTGGTGGCTAGAGAAGGTTGGCTTTTGGTGCTGGAGAGGGTTCAATTGGCCTTTGAGTGGTGGTGGAAGATTTTTCGGGTCGACAAATGTCTTTTTATTTTCCTAAAACACTTTTAATTCACTTTTAGGTCTGTTTTTTAGGCTGAATTAGGCCTCGGTCTTCTTTATGGTCTTCATGTTGTCTCTTCGAGCTTTAAAAATTGGATTATAATCATTAATCTTCAATAAAGGCTCTTAATCCTTTAATTTCCTTCACTGATACACTTTGTCACTTCTCTTCTGAATGTTTCTGGTATCTGTGCAAGTTTCATGGCACAGGAGGGTTTAGATCAGGGTTTTAATACTGATCCTTTTGATAAACATGCCTTAAAAACCTTTTTAGGCATCTTCCCTGTAATCTTTGGTCCTAGAAATGATATTCTATGTTTCAAAATACCATGTCTGTGCTTGTGTGACAGGGTGCATTTTACGACCTTTGGTACCTGCAAAACCACAATAAATACATTATAAAATCCAAGGGGATTGAGGGGAGGAAAGCTGCGGAGGCCTGTGGAAACGGTGGCATAGTGATGAGAATGGTGGCTGCAGGCGAAGAAACGGTGAAAATCATGAAAAAATGGTGAAAAACAGGCCTGCAGAAGTTTTCGTGCGAGAAAGGTTTTGGACCGTCAGATCAGGTCAGGCATGGGAAATAAATGGTTGAGATCACGCGATGAAACTGTTTGGTGAATGGATGAAGGAATGTTGGACAAAGGGTGAGATTTTATTGTGGCCGTCGGATGAAGGAGACGGACGGTGGAGATCAGTGGATGAGATTGGTCGAGGGCATAGGCGAATGGAGCAATAATAAGTCTGGACCGTTAGATCAGAAAGATCTACAGTAAATATCAAACGATAAAACACACGATGGAAGAGGGTGGTAAGACAAAACCACTAGTGGTATTTGCGTGGGGTCAGAGGGGTCATGTTGTGTGTATTAATCCGTCTTGCGGACAAGACCGATCTCCCTAGTACTAAAAGTATCTAGCAACAAACAACCAAATAAACTAATCTTTCTCTAAGCATATATGATTTACAAAATCTCTATAGAGGTGTAAAAGACTTACCGTATGTCCAACGCTTGTTTGAAGTTGTTGTTATCCCTCGTGCACTTGAAGGAGTTATCTTCGTAAACCTGCAGTCACAAACAAGCAAAATATTAAATAGCACCTGTATAGACATCATCATAAACCATGCTTGTCATAGTGATCAAGGAATCTATGAAATAAACCATTAACTGACAGCTTATTGAGAAAAATGAGTATATTTGTATTAATTTCAAAAGAAAGAAAACCTTACAACCTGAGCCTTGATGTTGCACAGGCCTTCCCAGGGTCCGAAGCAGGAGTCTCCTCTACTTTGATAAGCTCTGCACTCCTCCAACCAAGACAAATAGAGGTATGTAATCTCTCCTCACAAAAGTCTTAGTTAACTGAGTTTGAATCTCAACAGCACTTAACCTCAAATATTCTCAAGCTTGAACTCTCCTTGAGGCTAACCAATGCCTCTTTTTATAGTGAAAAGGAGGAGGTTTAAGTTCCAACTATGAAGGGATATAATCCTCCTTCAAAGGGATAAGCTCCTCACATCAAGGGGTTAGCTCTATAAGGTAAGGGATACATGAACCTCATAAGAGCGGTTCTCCCACCGCAAAATCTTTTCTAGAGGCTTCTAGAATTTAATTTAATTAAGATTTTCGAAATTTACTTGCACCTTTTTTATCTTTACAGGGGTCTGCACTTATAACACAAAGAAAGTGCATTCAGGTACGCATGAGACTTGAACATTAGGTGCGGGACTTGAAGTTTAGGAGATTTTTAGGAACTTTTCTCTAATTTTCAAGGCTTGAAATGAGGAACTGATATGTTATACTTGCAGAGGGGAAAAGTATGAGTAATAATGAGCCCATACACATAGCAGAATTTCACGATGAAAATTTTTAGTGTAACGGATTGCCCCCTAAAGTACAAAGTCTGGAATAGATGAAGCTGAAGTCTATCATATATGAAGAGTGCAGTACTTTATCATTTCAAGGATCATCCTGTGGACACCCCAGTCGGAACCTGTAAAAACATTCAATGCAAAATATATATATATCATCGTTGAGGTAGGCATTCCCATACTCAGATCAAAACTAACTAGAAACTAATTCAAACTGTTCTGATACAGGAATGATTTTGAGTACATCACAGTATAGACATGTGTAGACACAGTATGGATGCAGCCATCTGTTTATAAATATTCCACTGTATAAATGATAACAAAATTCCTCGCAACCTGGATGGTAGAAACTAGATCTAGGGTCTTGATTTCCGCATCTCAAACTAGTACGATTCTATCCATGTGAATGAATGTGTCGAAGTCGAACATGGTAGAAACCACTTGATTACCAGTCAATGATGTAAACTGTTAACAAGTGTGAGAGTAACCACCAGTAATGTCAATGGCTCTCAAAGTACCCAGTACAATCCATGAAATGTGAATGAATGAGCTGAAGTCGAACATGTCATGGAATCATTCGATCAAAGGTCAATGATGCAACCTATCATCAAAAGTGAGAAACCTGTAATTGAATCATGCAAATTTCAAGGTACTGACGATCTCTAGATCAACTTCCTAGATAATGAGTTGTCGTCGATAGAAAGTGATCCGTTGTAGGCAAGCCCACAACACGAAATCATAGATCAAGTTTTGAAAATATATTGGCAAGGACTGACTCAGGGATGGTCAAAATGAATGACAGATATTTTGCAGATGAATGGTTTATTTAAACTGTCCTCTTGAACACATAACGACACTGCAGATGGCTTGGTGACAATTAACCCAAAGCTAATACCCAGAAACCGGCTGAAGACTTTCAATGTGGTTTGATTAACTGTTAGGTAAAGGATTTCCCAACCCAGGTGAACAAAAAGTGTCGTGTTCAAGAGTGGTTAACTGGATTTTCAAAAAATCAAAATACAACAAACAAGTCCATTTTTCTCTCTTTTCCCCCACCATTTCTGGCAAGTACCTCTTTATTTTTGACAAGCTTGAGGAGGATAACATTTGCTTATTTATAAGCTCATCCTTCGGATGAGTCCAACTTAGTTTAAGATTCGAACCCTAAGAAGGAGTGGTTCGTTCCTGCTTAAAAATTGAACAGGTCATTTACTGTTAAATTTTAACGAGTCCAGTATAGGAGAAACTCGGTGTTTTTCAATTTTAGGGAGTCAGAAGAAAAAAATTAAGAAACTCCATGGGTGTACTTTTTCGTAAATTTAGTCTCTCGAGCTCGAAAAAGGATAAAATAATGCGGGAGAGAACTCTATTGACCGTAATTAGTCAACGTATACCTTTTTCGTAAATAGTCCATTTCAGTCCGTAAAAGGGGTAAACTTATACTGAAGGGACGATCATTCATTTACTTTAACGAGTTCGAATAATCAAGTACTCGGAAATATTTTCATGTTTAGAGAGTCTGAAAAGGGCTTAAAAGAGGACTCCAATGTTTTTCTTTTTCGTAATTTTTTTGAAAGAGTCCGAAAAAGTGATAAAAGTATGCTCTTTGTTGAAAAATGATCAATTCTCCTGAAAAATCCAATTTCTGCACAAAAACTTGAAACATTACACATACCTGTTTAAGATAAGTAAAAATGCTTTCAAAAATACCCTTTTTAAAGTGAAAAATAAACAAATTAAAAATTTATCTATTCGAAAAAACTTATAAAAAGGACTTTTTCAACTTCATTTTTACCGTTCAAGTTCAGAGTGAAAAGTAAAAGCTTTTGGGTAAAAAAAATCCTGTGAAGATTCTGGAAAATACTTCCGACGAAATCGAGAACCGTCAGTCCCAGGTAATCCATGACCTCATAATCTTGCATTTCATCAGTTTACATTTCATTTTTAGGTTTTAAATTTTATTTTTAAGGGAAAAATATGGTTTAAGAAATCGCCCGCGGAGGTCCGCAGGTGAAACACATGGGCCCTGCTAACCCCGAATTTTTCCTATGTAGAAAAAATTCGTGGGTCCGCACTTGTCCCACAGCATGCATGCGTTCCTACGCACTTTGTACGAAGACAAAGTGTGGTCCCCGCGTATTTAAATTTCAAAACCAAATTTCTCATTTGCCGCCCAAAAATTTTCAAATTAAATTGTTCTAACATATCTTTTTATGCATTGTAGGATTAACAAGATGTTGATTTGGAGAGAACGTAAGCATGAGGATGTGGATGACGCTGCAATGCTCCATTTTCCCACAATGCAAGAATTAAGAGCATGCGGTTTATATAAATTCTGGGCCATTCAGGGCATGAGGGCACAGGTAGACCTCCTAACATGGTCGGTAAACAGGTGGAACGTACAGGACCAGTGTTTCATTATTGGCGGCCATCGGCTCGAAATTGAGCTGGAGGATATTTATTTTCTGACTGGTTTTTCCAAGAGGGGTGAACAAATTTCCTTGTTTAGGACTAGGCCAGGTGGCCAGACTGTCGCTAGTCTTCGACAAGAGTTCTGTAATGATCAGGAAAACCCCAGGGACAAACGGATTGACATAAAAACTATCATCCATCCCGAGCTGAAATTTATTGCGTTTACTGTTACCAGACTGTGTGGGAGTGTAGCATTGCATGTGGCTACCAGTTCCCATATGCGCATTGCTATGGACTGTTCTCGAGGCACCATTTTCAACTGGTGCGAAGCTGTGTTGGCCAATGTAAAAGGCCAACTAACTAGAGCGAAGAATGGAAAACTAAATAACTTTGGATATGGATCCATCGTAGTCACCTTTTCTCTAGAGAGGATTCCCATGTTAGCTCCGCAGAGCATTCCTATCGATGTCGGTCGACCTCGAGAACCTAGGATGGTTCGTTGGGTTGCATTGATGGCCCGTCACGGTATTGAGGGCGCTGAGATTGTTCAATTTCCTCCTTCATATTTTCGTTGGCTGGAATGCCAAATTTTTGTTATAGAGGATTTTCCAAACGCCGAGATAGATTTCCGCGGCAAATGAGAGATGACTCTCCCAGTAGGGGAACAGTGGGATGAATTAGGTAAAATAATTTTCAACAATTTATAGTTCTAATTTTTTTGTTTTTTAATCGTCTTGAAATTAATAACCAAAATTTTTGAATGCAGATGTGGGCCCACAATGACCAGCCCATCTCCAACCTTATGAAAGAAGACAACCAGTTGCAGCCACACCAGCCCCAGCAGGCCAATCAGCAGAGATCCTGTCTAATTTAGAGCATCACCTAGAGCGTCTAACTCTAGATATTCCAGAGACGGACATAGATGAGATTCCTCTCAGATTACATAGATACGTAATTGGTGTTCCAGGACCTTTTAGGAGGTTCCTATGTAGGGTGGCTCGGGCAGTGGTCTCTTATCGTGATCACCATCAGTGATGGGATGATCATGTCGTAGACTCATACTTTTGACCTTTTGTATTACCATTTTTTCCGATCATAAGGTGTTTCCCACCTATGATCGAAGACGATGTATATTTTTTGAAAACACTTCTATACTATGATATATCACTATTTACTGGCTATCTGTGTACATGTTATGAATGTTGTTTAATTTACTGTTTTGATTATTGCAAATGTCGATTTATCATACTAGAAGCAACTGCATCTGCTAATGTATTTAAATGTCTTGGAATATGCTGATATTCAATGTAATCAAATTCACGTTCCAAGAGACGAACTCTTAAAAATAACCATAAGAACACTGGATTTCTAATGGCATAAACCCTGTTGAGCTATAATACAACAAGTTCATAATCCAACTTAACAATCAAACTCCGAATTCCAAAAGATATGGATTCAGATAGTAACTCAATCACTGCACTATACTTTGCAATGTTATTCGTTGTTTGACCAAGGATTACCCCATGCGTGGATACTAACTCGTCAGAGGGTGAATAAATTACCCAAGCTGCGGAAGAAATGTTCCGTGTACTACGACAAGCACCATCAGCAAAACCAACGTAGGTTTGAAGAGACGTCGACATCTGCAATATCAAGAGTAAAACTCAGATAAGCAGGAATAGTGACAAAACACACTTCTAAACTAGGCACACTTTTCTAATATAAAACACACCAGTTGTAAAGAAATCTAATCTAATTAAATCTCCACACCACGTTTAAGCATAACATCTCTTTATATAAAGCCCATTTCTAGGTTTATATAAAGGGACACCGTCAAAATCTATCAGCTCATAAGCCCCTTTTGCCAGTTTTCGCTTAACAATAAAAGGACCATGCCACATAGGCACGAATTTTCCAACTCCTAGCTTATCGTTGGCTTGATCATAAACTAAGACTAGGCCTCCTTCTGAAAAATTTTGAGGGGTAACACTTCTATCATACTGAGCTTTTATTTGTTTAACATGAGCCTCGTTTGCTATTGCAGCACTTTGTCGATTCTCATCTAGGTGAGCCAAGTACAAAAAATGGTTTTCCTCTTCAGACGTAGCTGGGAGTAATTCTATGGCTAACTTCAAAGACGAAATTTCGCATTCAATCGGCAGCACAAATTCCAAACCATAAACCAGCTGAAAGGGAGTGAAACCAGTTGATGTCTTTACTGAGGTTCAATATGCCCAAAGTGCTGAAAATAACATGGAATGCCAATTCGACTTATGAATACCAATAATTCGTCTGATCATAGTGACTAAAACGTTATTGATAGCTTCAACCAAACCATTATCCTGCGGATAATACGGAGTGGAACTATCATGGCGCAGGCCAAGTTGATCTGTCAGTTTAGTGATCATGATATTCTGAAAATGACTTCCATGATCTGTAATAATGGCTTGAGGAACACCGAACCTAGCAATTATGTGATTGAATACAAAATTTGCAGTAGTCTTGCCGTCTGCCGAAAATGTAGGCATTGCCTCGACCCACTTAGTAAAATAATCTACTGCTAAGATAATATATGCATGCCCCCCGTTCGAGTGAGGGTTACATGTAATAAAGTCAATACCCCATTTTGCGAAAGGACCGACAACAATTATAGGGTGAAGAGGAGCGGGTGGCGCACGCATATTACAATAAAAAAGTTGACAATTGTGGCATTTCCGGACTGCATAGATACAATCTTTGAATAATGACGGCCAGAAATAACCAGCGCGCAATATCTTTTGGGCTATGGCATACCTAGACATATGACCGCCACATGCTCCAGAATGGCAGTCATTTAAAACCTTCTCAGCTTCTTCATGAATAAGACAGCGTCGGAAAATAGAATCCGCTCCTCGACAATAGAGTGCATCACCAATACTATTATATTGTTGGGATTGGAAACATATTTTCCATCGCTGAGATCGTGAGATTTCAGGCCGAAAAGATTGGGTTTGGAGATAAAAAATAATATCCCCATACCATGGATCAATAGTATTGATAAGAAACAAGGATTCGTCTACAATGTGCTCCTCCGCCACAGTTTCAGTATCAGTAGAGGGGAAATCACACATCAATTCAGAAAAAACCAAAGATTTCTTTGCCTTGGATTTTTCAAATTCCAAGTCA